>PNEQ01004835.1:18913-50680 GCA_003012365.1 Medauroidea extradentata
CTTACAAACCCGACGACGAAGATCCCGACACCTGTCCTCCCGAGTTCACACACACCCGGCTCGTCTTAAGACTTTTCCCTTAGTGCCTCGCGGTTCGCATCTTTGCTCTCCTGGGCGGCGTCCCCTTCCCGCCCCACCGGACTCATGGGGGCGGGTAGGTTCCCCCGACCAATCAGAGCGAAGACCTGGCCCGAACATTACGTACGTCCCTTGTGGAAGCTCCGTATTTATTTAAAATAAAATTTAACATGGGCACATTCTCACAGCAATTACCAATAAAACACTTAGCCTAATTACTACTTGCTATCTTCAATTAATATAATTCTAGTTTAAATTACGTACGTTACACGGGGTCTGTCGGGGAAGAGGAAAAGGAAAAGAAATGTGTTGGCGAGAGAGAAAGAGAGAGGATTGTATGGCAAGGAGACAGGGGGAGGTAGGGCGCCCCCCTTCTCGCACAGCATGTGGTAAGGCTCACGCATCATCTGCTCTATTGTCGCCAGACCGGCGGACAATTATCGCTCTTAAAAACTAAAATCATTATACATAACATTATCTTAATGTTACTAGCATATTCGAGTCTGTGACATTCCACAGGTTAAAACGATACCAGACACGATACCTCTGTGATAATATTAGTAATAGTCATATTTTCTACTGTTTTATACTGGCCTATCATAGGATCCCACAGACCTCTCACAATCAATACTGAAGTTAAAATGGATGACAATATGTTACATATGACAATAAAGGCCCCTTCATTACAATTAATCATCACAATTAACCTAAACCACATTAATCTATATATATAAAAGTATCAATAAAATAGGACCGTCACAAAATTATGAATAATCACGTGTATTTGATTGAGACTACTACGTGGCAAATAAGGATATTTGAACATTACATAAAAATATAACAAAGGTATTTAGAATAGTCTTGAATCATCAGCACTGGTTATTGATTTTTGGGCATGAACGCAACACGCTGTAGTAAATTATACAAAATGCACGATTTTTTGGATATATGTATGTATGTTTATATGTGTGTGTGTGTGTGTATATATATATAGTCTGTCTCGTATAAGAATTCCACTTTTTGACAGTTGTGATTGCATTTATTTTGTGAGTTGTTTCCATGAAATAAGCAGTGTTTTCCTCTGCCACAAGTAACTTTTGCACAAGCACACGTAGCTGGGTCTCAAACTGTGCAATTTATCAAAATTAAAAGTAATTTCCTGCATAAATTGGTACACACGATAACCTTCAAAACTGTCAAAAAATGGAATTCTTTCGTGAGACAGACTATATATATATATATATATATATATATATATATATATATATATATATATATATATATATATTGAACGATTCACAATATCACAGTCTACTACGAACCGCTTGACGTGAACGGTAATTTATTGTTTACTTATTATAACGATTGTAATGTCATATAGTATGTTATAAGTTTGGTGTACCGGTAAATATTAAACGGAAATAACTTTCTTTACCTAAAATCTTAAATGCATTGTGCTTCATAATATTACATTGTAAAAGACAAAAGACCCAGGTGACATTCGTTTCCTTGTATTATTAAACGATTAAAATGCCAGTGTGAACAATCTATAATTTGTAATGTTCTTATGACAATTAGTAACTTAGAATTCAAAAATACTATCACAGTTTAAAATTACAGCTCTTCGGTTCCTTTGTTTTAAATAAGTATTCTGTTAATAATTTGGTCTTACCTGAATACCACACGGATATCTTATATTCGCAAACTTACGACAATTATTTTCATATTTTACTAACGTAATAGTAGGAATGAACTTGACATTATATTTAGGGTTTTTGATAATTACGAATGAAATACGTGATAAATACTTATTTCATTTTGAACACTGTCATTCTTAACACATTGTTTCTGTGGGGACAAAAATAAAAAATTCTGTTCCATCAACTGGATTCGAACCTGCGTCTCAAGAACGGTACGAGAGTGTCATGAGGAGCTTGCCGGGTTGTTGCGATTTCGATGTGTGCCTCTGTACGCTGCCGAAGATACCCAAAGTGGGACTTAGACAAATTTCTGGCCTGTAGAGAGGCGACATATATTGTGTGGCCGAGTGTACATACACCATACGTAAGTTTTGTTGCATTTACTTTTTCTGTTTCATAATTATAACTACCTACTGTTATTTGTTCACTTAGCGCCCCCGAGGCATTTAAGAATCAAAAATAATATGAAATTATTGCTTTTACTTCTTAAAGGATCGTTTTATGTGGCGGTTTCTTTATTTGCATTTTTGGCTTCAGTATTATAACTCTGTATAATTATTCTAATTGCTGTATTTTGTTATTTAAATATTTATTAGCGTAATCCGAATTTTCGTACCCTCCCCTTCCCCCAAAAAAACTATAACTACCCCATAAGATATTAATGAATGAAAATATGCCAAATTTATGCTTTTATGTATCTTATGTTTCGCTACATTGCTCATGCAGCTAAGTACAGAAACAGCTGGAGTCAATTTTGGGATTAGAAAAGAAATATCGCTTTCCCAATTAACATTTTTTTTATCTATACTCCCAAAAATTTCTCATCATGTACTTTATTTTATTTATAATTACAGTGAACCCTCGATAACTCGGACTAAAAGGGGGAAGAAGCTGTCCGAGTTACGATTTGTCCGTGTTATCGAGGGGCGTCCGAGGAGGTGGGGTAATCAGTCATTAATCACAAGAAACGCGAAGAAATTAGTACGCTATTATTTCTACAAGCAAAAGAGACAGCAATAAATACTGTTTTGTACGTAACTATCGTTTCAAGTTACGGGAGGGCTGCCATGCAGTGGGAAAATTAACATAACGTGGCGGACTATAAAATAATGTCAAACAATGTGGGCAGTCAGATCTTTATTTTTTTATGCTGCTACTTCTGGCTGATCCTTTTTTTATCTCTGTGCTGGAAGCTGGCACCAGGCACCCTTCTATCACATAAAAGATTTCGTCTGGCTGGCGACAGCCAATGTGCCTGCACGTGTGAGAGAGATAAGAAATGATCGTTGGAGATAAGCTAGGAAGGTTGTGAGCGGAAGTAGTCAAGGTCAACCGGTATAGTTCGTGCAATACAAACGCCGCACGTGACCACACGCATCTCACACAAGATGTTTACTTTGAAAAATACCTTACGTCCGTATGTCACAGCGTAGGGGCAGCAGCCAGCTGCTAGCCTGATGGTTACTCTACCCTCCTACAATGTTACAAAGGTATAAAAATAATTTTCCTCGTATACACGAATAAAAACGGTACTATAATTAACAATCCTTCTGGGTCACTGTACATTATGTGAACACATTTTAACACTACTAATTAAAAAATTTAATCTTATGTATATAAATTGTATCATAGAACACATTATTTACAGCTTTATTCTTAGACAAATTGTCATATTATAAAGCAATAAAATTTTAATCATGTTCTACAGAGTTGCCGTATTTACTCGCGTAATCGCCGCATATTTTTGACCAAATTTTATGCCCAAAAAATTGGGTGCGGCCATTTTAAGGGGTTTTCAAAAAAATTACCTTCTAAATTTTTTTTGGTGTAGACTATAACAAATGTACATTTTTTTCTATATTTACTCGTTCATAATGTGACCATTTCTTCTAAAATAAAGAAAAAGATTTTGTCGGTGTATAGTAAACATAGAAAAATTAAGACTACAAAATTTTGTTAATCCATTCATGTGCGTCACTCAATGAAAATCGTTTTAAATTATCCCGCATAAGACGTTTACATTTTACGGTCCATTACATGTACACTATTATTTCCCGTGAAGTAGTTTATAATTAAATCCGATTCACCCTTAAAACATTACAACTCTCCAGGCGCCGTTACGTTATCAACAGAGCATCATCAACCAGCGAGCGTGACTCATCGTGTCCGGCTTGGGCATGGATGTTGTGTTGTTCTTTCATCACCCACGTCGGCTCTTGAAAACATCGTTGTTTAAGGGGCGTAAAACCTTCTCACCAATTTTTCTACATCGCAATGCAAAGCAATGATGTTTAATTTTTCTTTTTAATGTCCGGAACAATTTGTTTTGCAACCCTGAATTCATTGTACATACCAGAACAAAATAATTTTCCTTTTATGTTTCATTGTAACTCGTAGTTACAGTCATTTCACAAGCATCACACTGAAATGTTTGTTTACGACACACGTGCGTGCCTGGCTCGCTGGCCGAAGAGGGAGGAAAGATAAAGAAGTGAGAGGTCGGCATGCTGCGTTGCATCTTTACTCACGCGTCGCGCGCCTCGCTAGCAACATTTTACCACACGGAACTTGCCAGATATTTACTGTGGGATTATTAAAGGCTAAGTAGCGATGGACGACTACGTTATAAAGTTTAATACTGTTCTAAAATATAATGTGATGAATTTAAATCCAGCAGAAACTATTTTTTAAGTATTTCAACCAATAAATAATTAATTAAAAATTATTAAATATTTTTTAAAAATTCTGTCCGAGTTATTCGAAGTCCAGGACATCGAGGTCCGAGTTATCGAGGGTTCACTGTATTACAAAATAAATATGTGATTTGTACTCTATTGCGTAGAAAATAATATAAAATTGGTTTTATCAAAATTTTCTACTAATTTGTTGGATATAACCCAGTCAGATAATTATGAATCAATCTCCTTTATTTTTGCCATTAACTGATCATCTGTTTTATGACTCACCAAAAACTATGTATCATCAGCAAATATAGTGTTGCCTTGTCCATAGATGAAATTTGGAACGTCATTTCTACAAATTAAAAACGAAAGATTGCCCAAAACAGATCCCTGAGGCATCCAATTTTAATTTTTTATTTTTACTACTTCAGAAAAGGTCTTTGTGCTGTCTTTATTTTTTAGATGTATGACCTGTATTCTTTCACTAAGATAATAGACAAAAAACTTTTGGAAATTATTCCTTATCCAATAATGATGCATTTTTGTTAATAAAATACATTATAATTTACACAATCAAACACTTTTTTCTAAATCATACAGGCCCCTAACACACCAACCACCTGTTGATTATTATTTAATGCTTCTAAAATAGTATTGATGACTGAAAAAAAAAAATTTTCTATTGAATAATCATATTGGAATGCAAAATGTGAAGGAGGTGATATTTGATCTTTTATTATATGATCATACAATCTTTGTAAATAAATTTTTCAATTGCCTTTAAAAAGGTGTTTAATAGGGCTATTGGTATATAATTTGTTATTTTGTTTATATTCCCATTTCTAGGCACGTGTAGGGATGGTTACTGCATGGTTTAGTCTGTCAGGAAAGATAACAGTGCTCTAAAAATTGTTTACATATTAAACTTAGGTTAACTAAGCTCACTGCCACAAAATGTTATGAGTTTACTACTTAACTCATTATATTAACAAGAATTTTTGGATTTAAAAGAATTGATTGTGCGTGGTTTGCACCATTATATTCACATTTTTTGTGTTCAATTGCACATACCTTTCCTAAAATATTAATAGCCTATCTGTTTCGTCATTATTTGTAGGTATTATTTCATTTACCACATTATTTAGAAAATAGTTGTTAAATTCATTTTCTATCTCAATAATGTTGCTAGTAATAACGTTATTAGATTTGTAAAAACATAACAGTCAACACAGGCAGTATACAAAGTAGGTTCTACTAACTCTGCAGCTAAGAGCGCAGTAAATATTCCTTTATGAATCTATGTGCTCTCGGTATAAAAAAAGCATTTTAAGATTTTCTAGAAGGTTTACAAGTCACGGACCGTGTTGAAATTAGGGTTTTTTTCATTCACTGTTTTCATTTTGTCGCTGCTCCACACTTATGTCATCTCACCTTTGTAGGTTGGTAGGAATAAAGGCAGCGGTGAGAACGGCTATCTCAAGTTTGTTCCACTAGCGTTTTAAAAATGTTTATTTTACCTACTGACCGTAGCAACATAATATTTAATTTCACGTTCCTATTCAGAGCTGACCGACTCGCAATGAAAGCTCTGGCTTGGTTGTGTTCACCTGTTCTAGGTTGCAACTCGCCATATGATTTTTACTTCTATAGGATCTTCATGGTAAAGTAAGTAATTTTTAAAACCGTGATTATGTTTCTACTTTCGGGTAATTAGTATATTTCTTCAGTTTGTTAATACAAACACAGCACTTCACTGTGTATAGATTTCACTTAATTCAGAGGTTAAGGTATGTGGTCACCATGATAGGCTAATACAGAGAATATTCTGAACATATTTGTCCAAAGTGCTTGTTTTTCTGTGAAGAACTTGTAGTGGTTTTAGCATTTCTATGCATATTTGTACGGTCAGTAACTTACATTTCATACCTGGTAAGGGGTGCAATAAATTTTATTGAACCTCAATACTTAGCATATTTTTAACCGACTTAAAAAAAAAAAAAAAAAAGTAGGTTCTCAGTTCTGTTGCTTGTTACCTCAGAAGTCCATCATTTATAAACAGATTGGGAAGATTCTTCTTTTCTTGTTGGAAAGGGGATATTTATAAATAATTCGTATCTGCTTAAATTGTTGAATGGATCTAAATTAGTTAGCAAATTATAAGACCCAATGGCAAAGAAAATACATTATTTTAAATTATTGGTGTTGAAATGAAATAACATATGATAAATAATTTGGGACTTGGCGCGGCATCAGACAGCCCTTCAGCACACATAGTTTAGCCACGTCCAGTCTCCTCGGTGAAGACTCTGCTCACCGAGCAATGCTGTAACTCAGTCCCCCCACTCACAAATCATCCCTTTTTCTTTCTTTCCCTCTCACTCTGGTCTCTACCTGAATGGCAGTCTGACCAAACCTAACAGTTTTTTGTCAGGAAGGGGGAAGCAGGAGGGGTTGGTACAAAGTCTGAACCAGTTATGGCTGCAGCCGCTTGGTAGTGCTAGGATCGTCCTCCACTAGCGCTCCAAAGCATATAGGGATGGAACTACGTGCTCGACCTCTTCAAAAAGTGCAACAGTAAATCCCATAAGGTTGACCTGCCCTGCCCATGGCTTTCGTTCGCGCCCCTCGGCTTACCACGTGTTAAAACTCGCGCAACACGACACACGTCTGGCCTCCTCGACAGCCAAGAACAAAGTGACCAGTGACGGCAACCGCAATGGTTTCCCCAGATACCATGGCGCATACCTTCCGGTAAAACGTTCTATAACATTCTAGTGAGATCAAATAACAGGTCTGGATACAAAATAAACAAACTAAAATTACCGAAAAATCGGCAAAATTCTGCTGAGCATAAAGACGTATTTTACGATTTTACTGAATAACTATTACAATATCAAAATATTAAATAAAGTCTTGGCATTGGACGTTCTGGTTTCATCTCCGATAATACTTAACTCCCATCCCTAATTTAACTCAAAAATTCTTAGAAAATAAACTATTGAAACAGAAATCTCACAGTTAAAATTATTTCTACTCTATGTTCTCCTACCTAATTTTGCAATATAAGTTTACAAAAAAAGTAAGCCTCAAGTGGTTTTCAATATGACTAAATGTATAAAATGAAAGCAATTCTTCTTAAAATTTATGTTAAAATTATATTCCTTTATATAAAATAAATAGGTAACTAGAACTCTTAAAAGTATCTAAACAATAAAAGAGCTTATATCTAACATTCTTGTATAGAGAAATATAATTTTAATGTCAATGTTCAGGACAGCATTACACCCACTATATTCACCACACATAACTAACATTAATACACTTCACTATGACTTCTGTACATGTTGGAAACCGTACACAACACCTGTGGTTCATGGTTGGTGACAGTGTAGTTTAAGCAACTAAGGAAACTAATTTTTTCTACCATTCAATATGGTAGTGGATTACTTTCTACAAACAGTATTTCCCTTATTTATTTTATAATGCTACTCCATCAAACTCTTACAAGCCACTGACAGACAACATTGCTTACAATAAAGTGGAGTAGTTTAGCTTGCAGTGCAAGTACTTACCTTTGGTGGTTTGAAAGGATATTCTGGTGAAAAATGAATATCCAGGAAGAAGACGCCCCCTTCGTAAACTGAGCCTGGAGGTCCCAATATTGTCGAGACCCATTCGTACAAATTGTCACCTTTTGGGCCAGCACTATAATTTGAACATTTTATATTACATCACTGTAATGATTTAATGTTTTCAAGAGCCACACTTAATTTAATGTTCCTTCATGCCCTAATTTTTTACTAAAACATATAATAGGGAAATAACCTATTTTTTAAATTTATTTTAATTTAAAAGTATGTTTAATTTAATGAATAACAGTAGCACACTTTCTTTATTTACGTCCATATAACCAGAGAAAAACATAAATAAAGAGAGTTTATCTCAGCTCAGTAAAAACGAGTGGCGTAATGTTAACATCCCTGTGATGTCATTGGACATGTTATTGCATATCTATTTATTCTTAACTCTACAACAACATACATTTAGTTCGTGAAATTGAGTTAAATCCAGTTGTTTGTATGGTAGACAGGTATGGCTGAGACTCTGAATAGTTATAAGTGTTTATAGTAGCTCCTTTGTGCAGCAATACAATTAAATTCACACCAAATACGATATTTACTACAGCGCCGTGTGACACGAGACAAGACTGCATGTTTTCTGAAAAAAACTAAACCTGAAACAGTCTGCTATATGCGACAATAGTAGAGGTGAATGCAATGGTTATTTCAGTGTATTGTGTACCATATGACATGATAAGCATGAAATAAATAAGTTCTTTTATTAAAAAGTTGCAACCAAATCTCGAAATCTTTATTATGTTTATGCTGTTCCACAGCATGGCTGCCCGTCCTGGATAAACAGCTTAGCCAACAGGCAAGTTTAAGGAACCTGTTTTCAAAAGGTGGACAGGACTTTACGAAATGCATCAATAGATGGCAGTACTGCTACCACAGTTTTCACGGTCGCTCACAAGAAATGTAACCATAACTGTGAAGAAATATTTATTTTTAATAGATAAATTAATATTATATTATGCTCCTAACTCGCGAAATCAGAACAGTAGATCACCAGTCTGTAAGGGCCAGCAGGTTAGCTTAAACACACTCAGCTCGGTAGGTGCATTTTTTTAGACACATGACCTTCATACGGTTGACTTTAAAACCAAAATTTATTATTCTTGAGTGCCTTTGGACACAATTAAATCGATTCATAGTACGTTATCACTCCGAAATTTGAATTAAAATTGCCACTCAAACTAACCACTAAAACATCAAAATGTGCAAGAGCTACCTTGCTGTCTTCACTCCTCTCAACTCACTCATTACCAGTGAAATCTTCGTTATTAACTAAGAAAATCTTCAACTGTAACGGTGCATGCATTGACAACAACCAAATTTCACGAGTTAGCTTTTAAGTAAACCTGGTCCATTAAATTTGCCCGGTTTTTTAAGTCAGGGTAAGATTACAAAACCTACTATAATGCCTTATGCTGCAAACGAAAACTGTCCAATTTAATAATTAGTGCATTAGCCAATAAGAAAGAGTTTTCAATGTTTACGGTGGCATTTGAAAATACGGCATTAACAAAGCTCAATAACTTGAAAATTAAAATACTCACTGAATTAATAATTTCCGTAATTGCATTTGGTGCAAAAATTTTTTCGAAGAATCATGTAAACATTAAATTGTTTTTCTAGGTAATATCTCCATTGTCAAAATACTGTATGTTGTCTGCGATGTCTAAATATAATTGCTACGTTAAGGGCAGTTGCACAAGGTATGTTTAAAATTTTAACTACCTAATTACCTTGAAGGTCATATTATAATACTAAACTGTTTCTCAATATAAATTTTAACTGTATGATTGGCTAAAATCAAGGAAGATACAGTAGGTAATGATATTATTGGCCATGCCAAAAACTAGGATGTTAGTGCCCACAAATTTTTTGTTTAACTCAATTGCAAAAACACTAAAATGCTAAAATACTTCAACATAGTTAAAATCCTAAAGCACTGCTAAAATACTAAAATATTGCTAAAATGCTAAACCACTGCTGAAACGTTAAAACACTGTTACATTTTCAATGATAAAAAAATGCTTAAATGTTAAAACAATGTTAAAAAATCTGAAATGTGGGAGAAAAAAAAAAACACTGCTGTTAACATTAACACAGCTTGGACTAACACAAACTTCAGAACAGGACAAATACAAACACACTACAACACATTTAAAAATAGGAGTGTGCTGCTCACAGGTGAACTCCCATCATACACTAATCGCCAAACCTCGTTAAAGAGTACGGCGAGGTTGGTCATACCTGTGACACACTGTAAGGATATGATGCACAGCTATGAATGTGCCACAGGTATCACATTCGGTAAGGAGTTCATCACACATAAGGTGCTTGTGTGTAAAATAAATGTGACCAATTCAGTCTGTCACCAAAACGATATCTTCCTCACGGGTCACCTGAAAGGTAAAGTTCTTAAGACATGGTGAGTCTGTGATGACCCTGAGCTTGTTTGTCAGAAAGAGAAAACACCACACACACTGCCAACAATTTCATACACGAAAAAACGTCTGTTTTAATGGACACTAAGATCACAAGGTGAAAGGCTGCATGCTTCTCTTGTTTCACTACTATGAACGTCCACCATGTCCTGGAACTCATATAACGACTGTGATTCCCTTACTCTAAGTCAGTGGTTCTCAAAGTGGGCGCTACTGTCCCCTTGGGGCCATTGGGCTTGCCTAGGGGGGCGATAAGTTGCAAGGGGGCGGCAGGGGGCCTTAAGAGACAAAAGGGCAACATGGGGGGGGGGGGCGCTGACTAGCCTAGGAATTAAGACAATTTAAGGCCAAAACCACAAAATAAATTGTCCAAAAAATGAATTTTGGAACACTTGCAGCCGAGCATGCTGAGGTATTCACTAATATTGTGTATTTATTTATTTTTGTAATTTTGTAATATTATTTAGTAAACATTACTGTTAGCCATTTTCATGGCTAGATTATTTCTTTAAGCTAAAAATGGCAAAACAAAAAAAAAAAAATGCAGACAATATAGTGTCGATTATCTTGAGTACGGATTTATTCCTTCACCAACAAACTAGCAGCTATACCCACATGCCTTTTAATCGAAAAACAATTTTCTAACGAGGCAACAAAGCCTTCCAGACAATGAACATTTCAAGAAGGCACATCCTGACAAGGCAAATAAAAACAGCTTTTTTTCAGTCATTCCGTGACAAATTTCATAAGTGACCAACAATGTTAAACTTGTTTCACAATGCTTCCAGCAGTAAATGGATGGATTGCATACATCATACAGCATTTCATTGTTGATTGCAAAATCTGGAAAGCTACATACAACAGTTACTGGTGAAGAGAACTAATCCTACCAGCAGTGAGCGAATTTTTGAGCACTGTTTTGCATAAGCCACCACATAATATAGTAATTAAAATGATTTCTCTCAGTAACAGTTCAGTGCAAAGACACACAGATGAAATGGCTGCAGATGTAGAAGACACGTGCACTACTCTAAAGACAACAGAATTTGGATTACAGCTGGACGAATCAACTTTACCAGGCAATGAATCTTTGCTTCTCGCTTAAGTACATTTTATAAAACATGAAAGCTTGATTCAAGAGTTGTTATTTGCAAAGGAACTAAAAACAGATACTAGAGGAGAATCAATATTCCATGCAGTTGAGCTGTACTTCAATGAAAAGGAGATTCCGCTTACTAACATTCTTGCTTGTGCAACTGATGGAGCATCATCAATGACTGGTCGTTATCATGGATGTATCACTTACTTGAGAAAATCAGTGCCAAATCTAACTACCATTTACTGTGTGATTCATTGACACCATCTGGTGGCAAAAAACCTCAGTGGCCGCCAACACATCTCATTATGTACTGTTATTACTGCAGTGAATAAAATTAAACCTCATGCTCTCAACAATATACTGCTTCGGAAGCTTCGTGTTGAGAATGATGAAAACTTTGAACAGTTTGAACGTTTGTTGCATCATACAGAAGTTCATTGGCTAGCAAAAGGAAATTGCTTGAAATGCTTCTACAACCTTTTTGATACTGTTGTGAAGTTCTTTGAAGGCAAGGATGTTCTGATCAGTGAGGAACTCACAGAATTGTAGCATGATGTTGCGTATTTGTCTGACCTATTTGCAAAGTTCAAAGAAATGAACTTGTAGTTGCAAGGAAATTACACCAATCTTGTTAAGGCCAAATTTTGTGCAAGTACATTTATCCCCAAATTAAGTCTACTCAAACCAACAAAGCCGCAGAGAGCTAGATCAATTTCCAAGTTTGACTGAGATAGAACAGAAAATCAGGATTCAAGATGACACTCTGCAAGTTTTCTGTGACCACCTAAATGTGCTGCATGAAGATATGTCTGAGCGATTCAAGGATCTTCTCACACTGGAAATTCCAGACTGGGTGATAAATCCATTTTCAGATATTGCGGATGGACCATTCGAGAAGGAAGTAACTGCACTACAAAATGATTTTGAGATGAAGCCGAACTTCAAGAAATCGTTACAGAAGGAGATTCCTGATTGTTACCCTGCATTATGGACAATAGAAGAAGCTCCTGATTGCGTTCCCACATCATGTTTAGTGGAACGGGGTTTTAGTGTTGTCAGCTTCCTCCTCACCAAGCAAAGAAATCTACTCCAGGTTTGCAAACGTGATGATTTAAGACACATGTTAAGTGACTTCAACCCGAACATTGGGAAACTAATATCACATCATCAAGCCCATCCATCACATTAGAATTTAGTAGAAGTGTTGTAGGCCTCACTTCTACCTAAATGTAATTGTTAAGTTAGTAATATTTCCAAAATAATATTTCATTGGATCATATTGAATTGTGTTGTATCCATCACATTAGAAATTTATAGAAGTGTTGTACTTACCATCTGATATGTGTAATTGTTAAATATCTAAGTAAGACTTCAAAATATATTGTTTATTTGCAACCAGTACATCAGATTTCTATGTATAACAGTAATTGAATGTTCAGTTTTTATTGTATTTAATTGTATGGCAACAATACCACTAGGAACTTTAATAGAAGTGTCATTCTCATTCTCTGATATATAATTGTTAAATGACAAATACTTCAAAGTGCATTTTTTCTTTGCAGCAAGTTCATCAGTTATCTAGGTATGAATGCATTTTAATTTGTTAACGTAGTTGTTGAATGACAAACATTTCAAATATATTATTTCTTTGCAGTTAATTCATCATTTATCTATGTGTAATCGAATTTTAAGTTGTTCTTTTACTGAACTGTATTGCTTCTGTCGCACTAGGAATTTACAGAAGTGTTGGTCTCACTGTCTGATAGTACAAAACCTTCAAAAGATATTATTTCTTTGCAGCCAATAACAGTTAACTGCAGTATTTATAGCATAGTAAAAGTTTGCTATTGTTTTGAAATGTATTGCTATTACAATCCTTAGTTAAGTTGCAAAAACTAATATTCTGAGTAACAATTTTTATGTCTTCATAAAATGTAAGGCGCAGGGGGTGCCGGTTATTGGTTTGTGGACCCAAGGGGGCGGTGATCCGAAAAAATTTGAGAACCACTGCTCTAAGCCATCACCAGCTTATTCCTAACTAGAGAAATAACTGGGTGGGGAGAGGAGCAGGATTTTAAGACTGTAAGGGCACTCAACGAATTGGAACACAGTAAACATCCATGATGAAGCCCCTACCAATAAACCCACAGAGCTTTAAAAATAACGAAAAGCTCTGCAGTTACAACACTATACGAATGGCGGAGCCCAAACAGATACCTCTTCCAGCCAGCGTAAAAATAAAATTAGCAAACACACTATGGAAAATATCATGAAAGAGACCTTGGTGTATAAAGGAAGGGTGTAGTTGATTTACTAAAATTCACCATATTGAATCCTTATTACACCTGGTGTGTCAACCACTGCTGTTCCAGTTGTGGTGGCGGCAACATGACTGGGGATAATCCATGCTTCCCCAGAACATATGAGACTTTGACACACACAGGCCAAGTAGCTCGTGGCATCAATATATATTTATCTGTACTACTTGCATATGTGTGAAGGGTCAGCCTGGGCCCTTACGACATTTTCACAAGGGTTGCTATCACCTATAATGCACTAGTAGTTCACCAGCCTGCGCACACATATTGATAACACGACTGGTGCAAAACATACTAGTAGCAACATTTTCAGTAGTACAGTAGGCCATGCTCAGGAGTAAACAACACTACCATAGTTGAGTTTATTGCAGGCGAAAGATCTATATAGTTGCAGTAGAATATCTCTACTCATCTTCAGACGAAGAAGATGTCAGCTCCCGAAATGTTGTGAAAAGTCTGTCTTTATAAATCTACTATGTTCTTTTGTGTCTTCATCATTGTGTCGTTTAGTCTTTTGTCTGCGACATCATCGTCGCTATTCTGCCTTGTGTCCATAACTGTCTTCGTCCCAGTAATGTCTATGCTGTCTTAATTGTGGGGTCCTGAGTTTTACAGATTATTTTGTTTTGTATTTTGACTATTTTTCCTTTATTTGTTGACTAATTCCTTATGGGATCTTTCATGTTCTGTTGTTTTGGTTTATGGATGTGTTGACTACAGCCAAACTAGGCTTGTTTTCTGATTTTTTTCATTTGCTTGTTTTTTTCTTAGTCTCATTTTAAGATTTCTGGAATGACATAATATTGCAATGGCGTATGTCCACAATACAGTGGATTCTCTATCCACTGTTTCTCATGGAACTGACAAAATTTCAATACATAAGGGATTTCAATGGATGTGGTCTTAAAATGCTGTAAAATAAATTAATCGGCCCCAGAATGTGTTCCATGGATGCAGGTATTTCAATCCATTAGGTTTCAATACATAGAGAATCCACTGTAGTACATTACGTTATAGACACACTATGGCCTACTAGACCAACTCAGGTTGAATAGCGGTCTAGTGAAAATCAGACTTCAACATCTCCCACTGAAGACACAAAATGGTAATTTATCGACTGCACCTTTATTAAACCCTACAGCTGTATTGTTGCACTACACATTTTCTGTGTATTCTCATGAAGACCAAGTTACACATTTGAAAGGGCTTGAGTATTCTAAACATTTTGGTTTAGCTGAAAAAGAATTTTTGTTATGTTTAGGCTTAAGTCTAAATTTAGTCTGTTTGTTTTATTGATGGGAACTAATCAAGAAACAGGTACATTCTCTGGCAGAGTTTCACAAACTTTTTTTAGACCAGTACTGGAATGCACAAATACAAAGTAATAATCTGACAGCTAGATTACATCCTGTTTAAGATGCCCTTCCCAGAAGAGAAATGTCAAAATTAGGCAAACTCACACTGTACAGACTATACCAGACACTTCAGTGCTCCCGAGGAAAATGTGTTTGCTGAAACCATCACTTCCCAGTTACCACTCAGGCATTAGGATAGATGGGTTGACAAACCTTTTACTAGTCTATCTGATTTCATACAGAATTTTAACGTTGGATCCGTTGGAGAAGCAGAGGTTACAAATGCTCAGTGAATCAGACAGGCAAAAAGTCCTATCAAACCACCACCACTCTACAAAAATCAAAAATTACCTTAAAAATTAGTGATAAAAACATTCATAATATTTATTCCAGAGTTAGTACCTCTGCAGTTGAACCTTGAAGTTAATGAATAATGTATAACTGAATTATAATCAGCCATCTAATCAGAAGTCCTATTTTAAGCCTTACCAGTATAGTTGGAGAAGATATAATCCCAGTTATGGCAAGTCTAACCTTAGAGGCCGCGGTGGCCGAGAGGTCAGACCTTTCGCTTCCCACCAAGACGATCCGGGTTCGATTCCCGGTGGGGCCGGTCCCCGGATTTTTGCATGTGGGAATCGTGCCAGATGATGCCGCTGGTCGGCGGGTTTTATCGGGATCTCCCGTTTCCCCCGCCCATTCATTCCGGCGCTGCTCCACACTCACATCATATAACCCCTCACCAGCAATCAAGACCTCGATGTTAAGTGCTGACCAAAACCTCTTCACTCACTCAGTCACTCCAACCTTGGAAAGAAAACACCTAGAACTAAACAGGGACCAAGTTCAGCACCAAATGCTTCAATGCAAACTGATGGTACTGTGTACTGGATGGCTAACAGCTAAAAAAATTCTAGTAGGCCATATACTCCTCCTGCATCTAATTCTAATGGTCAAGTCCAATCACTCCAACTATCATACATAGTACCTGTAGCAAAACAACCACAAACACAAGTCTACATGTATACACCTCCAGGATATAACCAGTGGCCGCAAGTTAATCCTGTTCAGATGCAGCATCAGTCAAATGTAGTACAAACTATTAACAGAGAGTTCAATCAGCTGGGTTACTTCCAACAGATGTGGCCAGAGTACAGGCTGATTTTGAGTCAGATTCAGATTCCAATAATCAGACTAGCTGGTAGTGTCCGGAGTGGAGATGGGACACTGATTGGAAAACAGTTGCAAGCATGAATCTGATGAGTGAGGAAGTAGCATACATAGTGACTGCTACTGAAAATGTGCAATTAAAAGTAAAACCTGAAATATGTAGAGTTCATCAGATAAACAAATTTAGAGATCAATTTGGTGAAATATCACCATCTGTTTCCCCAGTTTGAAAGAAGATAGTGAGATTTGTCAAATATTTCTGAATGGAACCTGAAAAATTTATTACATTTAATTTTAGATTAAACCTCAATTGATGAATAACTGGTGTAATATACATAAAAGGAAAATACTGCCATAAGAATGACTAGTAGTAACATTAAGGTAAGATGCAACAGTATTAAAGACATACACATATCACAAAAAAATATATAATAGTGGCAAATGTGCAATAAGACTACATAGAAGTATATGCAACATGTTATTTCACACCAAAATACAACCATATTGAAGTGAAACATATGGAACATTTCAGATTTTTACAAGAAACAAACAGTAATAGAGTTTGAAATTTATTGCTTTGTGGACATACACCATTGCTCATGTTTTGCTGATCAAACATGTGATGAATGACAAAGTACATAAAAGAACAAGAAAAAAAATATACAAAAACACACAAAAATATAAAAAAGGCAATCCCAGAAGAATTCTATCAGTTTTTTTTAATAATTATTATTCAAGAGATAGAATTCAGTCTAATGTTGACAAAAAAAAAAGACAAATATAGAACCAGATTCCCAATATGAAAATTTGTAAATAGACAAAAAAAAGTAAACAGTGGACAACAAACAAAAAACAACACAACACAAATTAAAACCAACAAAAAAATGCTTTAACTTGTGTTGTGTTGTCTTTTGTTTGTTGTCCACTGTTCACTGTTTTTGTCTAATTCCTTATTTTTTCATATTGGGAATCTGATTCTATACTTGAGTCTGTCTTTTTTGTCTGGTTGTTGTACCAATATTCAACTGAATTCTATCTCTAGAATTTTTTGTTGTCTAATATAATAATTTTTTGTGTGTGTTTCATATTTTTTTCCCTTGTTCTTTTTTGTACTTTGTCATTCATCACATGTTTGATCATCAAAACATGAGCAATTGTGTATGTCCACAAGCCAATAAATTCTAATTGGAAACTCCCATTGCAAGAAACATTTTAAAATCTCTGTATCTGAGTTGTTTGTAGATGTGGTTCAAATATTTGCAGAAGTGACACTTGAACTGACATAATATTTTAAGTGCTAGTATAACAGCTTCCGTTGGATAGCAGCCGTAGTGACTTCGTGAAGAATGTAGGAATCATATCATGGTATCTACAACATGGTTAGTACTCCCTTGGTACAGTTAAAAATAAGGACATCTAACGATTCTTCAAAATATTCTTAAGGACTGAAAGACTTTTAACAAAAAGAAAAAATAATACTGTAAAAAATTGTCAAAAACATTTTTGAACCTACCACATAGAAATGAAAAACAATTAGTTTGGTAACACTTGTAACAGTTAATGCACAGTGCAGTGTTGGTTGCCAAAGCTTAGTCCGATTCTTATAAGAAACAACAAATAAGCTAATTTCATACTGGACACCAAAACCTTCATAGACGCATACAAGATCAAAAGTAATAAGCTAACGCGTGCCACGAAAATTGGTTTACTCTAGCATGTTTATCAATAAACCACACAAATACTGAACCAAAATAAGTGAAGATCAAATACATTTTGTAATTATCTACACATTATCCACAGTTCTCATTCCAAAATATTCTTTTAAAACTATGTTAAAAGTATGAATACAGCATTCACTCAAGTATCTTAGGCCCTCACATACCTTCTTACACAGCCTATATTATCATATCTGAATTCGTAGTAAAGTATTCTGGAGCATAAAAGTGGTTCAGTCTCTGGAGCATAAAAGTAGTTCATTTCTCACGAACATAAAAGCTCTCAGCCTCTGAGCACAAAAGCGGTTCTTTGTCTTGGAAGCATAAAAGTGGCTTATGTCTTGGGAGAAAAAAATGTCTGAATTATCTTGCGTACCCACTATTTTGTTAAAACAAAATTCCAGAGTTTTTCAAGGTTTAAAAGATTTTCCAGGTTTTATATACACATATGTATATATAGCCGATATATAGGCCCAGAATAATGTATCCATGATTTTAAAATAATTTTTTAAATAAAAAGCACAAATATTAAAACCATTAAGTTTTTTTCACTCATCAGGTTATATATTCCAAAAATCCGTAACTTTTTAGTGACGTTCGGGGCCCATTTCCTATCAATTTTGGAGACTTTTTAAAATTAAAAAGTAACGTTAAATTAAAATTGGTTGGATACAATCTTCTTCTCAGTACTTAATATTGGTATCCTACACAGCCTAAAATGCATAAACATGCTTTACAAGCTCTGCCATGTCCTCCATCCCTCCACTTCCAACCACATGCACAATTCACTGTAACCATAACTAAACAATGAATCCCTAAAACATCAGTTTTGCAGCTCCAGCACAACGGACAGATATAAACAGTCATTCTGGATACTGTCCTGGCATAACTGTCACAGAATACGGCTTATTTCCGCTAGGTTAAATCGTCATCACAGAAGAAATGTTTGTACAAAAAATTTCCAGCATACAACTTATTTCTGCTAGGTTAGAGAAACATCATTACTACAGAGAAATAAATGTCTGTACAAAAATGTCCAAATATTGTTATGTCCGCCGTTTATTACAACTAATTAGAAATAACGCGATATTTCATAGAGCCTGCACATAAACAAAACAAACGCTTTTGTTTCGCCTTCGCATGTGTGCAACGACAATGCAACACTATCACCAACGTAGATGGAGGCATACGAAAAAAAAGTGAGTCAGTCTTGCAGGTACGGCAATATTTTATTGATACATCTTTCTACTTACAAAATCTTGAACCCTCACTTAAAATAAAAATAGAACAGTAGATATGACGTCTCTCTCAATGCCAAAACAATTTTGAAAAACCAATGCAACATCTCTAAAAATGTTGCCGGCCTTGGAAGTTATATGATACTCGTATGTAATATATAGTACACACACTATTATTCTCGTACATTGAATACTGGTTGCTCTTGCTGGCAAGGTTAATTACTGTGTTAATGGTCCTACTGTACTTGTATGTAAACAAGAATTCTCGTACGTATGATATTCATAAGACCGCCTGGCTGTTGATCGATACTCTTTCCTCCCGTACTGACGAAGAAAACACCAGTCAGCAAAGCAAAGTTGAAAGTGTTGGGGAAAAAAACATCAGAGCCATTATCTCTGTCCAAAGTAAAAGTAAACAGATGCTCTCGCTGCATCTGCAAATTAAATCAATTTTACGCATACAACAAAGAAAATTGGTGCCCTCATTCCATGATTTTTCGGCAACTTCCGTAACCCTACACCAAAGTCCATGACTTTTTGGTGACTTCCGTGAGCAGTAGACGCCCTGATTATTTATAGTTTTTTATTTCTTCGTCAGCGAGGGCTGCCTGTTTTAAAGCACAATTCATTGTCTTCACTATTTCTAATCTCCTCCCTAAATTTAAAATATCTTAAGAAGTTGTTTTGGCCACGACGTTTGCATGTAAACGGGCACAATACTCAGTCGTGATTGAATATTCATTTCGTTTTCAAAGCATGTTAATAATAATCATCACATTTGTTTACATAGTTGACAATACTCTTATATCACACTTGAAAATAATAGCCACAGAAAATACCGGTTGGCTTATATTGGTACATTTAGTTTTACGTTCTGAGAAAAAAAAAAGACACCGCTGCCTATTGTATTCCAACTTGAAACTATTTGCTCAGATCTTGCATTTTGCACTGCCTTTGTCTTTCAGGTAATCAGTGGCCCACGGAAACTCTGCCTCTTAACGACACGGACATCTTGTCGACATGACGCTAACCTCAAAATGTAAGATCCAAAAAACGGCAAGATGAAAGTTATTAAATTCTGCATTCCTCTAATAGTACAGCGGTTAAAGTGAGTTTTCCATAACAATTGTGCATTTCTGGAGAAAAGCACGAAACTTTCTCAGGTTAACAAATACATATATAAAAATTATTTTTGAGGTAGGGCCCAACGATTATGGCCGCCATTTTGAATCTAGCGGTCTTAAAAGATAAAAGAAAAAAAATTAATAAATTATCTGTATGACGACATTCTGCATTCTAATGAGACCCACAAAATTTTTATTAAATTAATTATAAACATGGTTTTCAATACAAAGTTATTTCAATTGTATATAAATACAGATCGTATCATAAATTCTAAAAAAAAAATGGATTAACTGGAGTTCAAGTATCGAATTAAATATTTATTACGACAAAATGATTTTATAACACTGCACAATGTTATTGTACCAATAGAAGTATCTAATGTCTGAAAAATTATTAAATGTTCACTATCTTCTATTTGTATTTAGTAAGTAATCTCTACAAATCTCAATTTGCAGTTATTGTCCTTACAAAGCAACTTTTGCAGCTGCAATAAAGTTGGCAACAAATCTTGCCATTATACAGGTTACGAATCATTCGAAGGTTTGTATATCTGTGTAATGAAGATGCTTGGTTGGAAAAAGAAGAAAAATTGAACACTACAATCAGTTGATGTTACACTAATGAGTCTTGTAAACTTGCATCAACATCATTTTCACAGTTTTTGCACTTGCACAGCATCGAACAGCAAAACAATACTCTTTTCCATTTGCAACGGTTTGTGTTACAGTTCTTACAAGAACATTTAAGTAGTTCTTTGCATGCTGCTGATGTCTCTGGAAGAGAGGTCCATGTAGGTTCCCAAATCAACTGTTCATTTTTGTGCCAACCCCAAGCTTCCGGATCAGGCAGATTAGGTTGTTTCATCAAACACTGTCCCCAACAGTATCCAGCTTGATACACACACTGCAACACATGTTGAAATAAAGCTGATTTTGTTGGTGGTAACCTATCTATGGATCGTCCTTTCTTGGCAAACAGCTCCTTCCTACTCTCGTTCACATCAGAACTTGACGAGGATTTGTCATAAAGAAGAACATCAAACATTTCCAATTCTGGCATGAAATGTTCAACATTTGTGGGCTGCTTGGACAATGAGCTAAATGTTTGGACATTTTCCAAAAGACCACGAAATGCTTCCCATGCTGACTTTTCCCCATAACCTGCAAAGGAAGTTGTAGTATCACTACCTGTAAAAGCATGGAAGAATGGCAGAGCCATTGCCTTATCTGGACCAAGGTATCTGAAAAGTAAATGAACTGGAATGTAATGGAAATTCTTCCCTGCACCAAATGCAATCCACAAAAGACCTACATTGAGAAAATTGTAAAATGATAATGCTATAACCACAACATCAGTGTCCACTGTTCGAATAATAATTGATTTGTGTCCACATTCACTTGCATCTTTAGCATGTAATATAATTCTGGTGTCTGCTTCTTCGTGACTGCATGGTTGCAGTTCCACGTGGTTACACATATATTTACTGCATCTCACTTCCGTGCCTTTAGTAGTTATGACCTCTTTTCCTAATCGAGTCATAAGATTCTCTGCCAGTAGATCAAATAGCTCCCCAGGCATATCATGACTGCCGAAAGATCTGGACGAACACTTTAGACTACGTCAAGTCAAGTACTGATATCACTGATTTATGTTTACGTTTTTAAGCTGAAAGGGTTACTGGAACGAATTTAAGTGGTTAAGCAACGATTGTTCTATGTACAACAGGTGAACCATGAATAAACAAAAAGGACCGGAAACTTTTTCTCTTTATATGTTTACTTAATATCTTCTCTCTACGCGAACACCGAAATATCTCAGACTATCCGGGCATATAAAGCTAACGAGAAATACCTTTAATTTCTGGAGGACTTGACAAAGTCGTCATTCGCCGTAATCAGTTGCTGTCTGTAATGGAAGGTAGTTGCAAGGAATAAGGAGGAAGGGCAGTAACTAACTATACAAAACACACACACGAACAGCCCACTTACAACTGTCTCCGCAGGTACAGGGACATCACAACCTCCTACATATACAAAAACAACATTGTACAGCAGCACAGAGATAGGCAGCAAACCAACCACAACAATAACAGTTGTAGTTCACAGTATAATAATTACAACCAAAAAAGAGAAAGATTTAAAAACCATTAAATTAATGTTTGAGCTATGCATGTGTGTTTTAGGACAACAAATGTACAAATCCCGATTTTGACTAACAGCAAATCAACAGGCACAGAATCTTGCCATTGGTTCCTACAGAATGATCATTGCAAATAACTGCTGAATTAAATCCAAAACTTATAATACGAGTGTCACCATATATTTGGATAGCGGAATACTGTTAGAAATGTGTTAATGGTGGTATACCCGCGTAAAACATTTTTCACTGTTAATAAATACAAAACGAAAGTTTACAAACCAGAAAAATGTTTTTAATTTACCGTAAAATCGTAAAACACTTGCACTATCAGTAAATTAACAGCTGAATATTAACGAATGTCTCATTTTCTCGTAAATGTGAGCCATTCCCCATGCATGTAACGCACACTAACAAGCTTCTAAACAGCAAATGGGTAAAATTCCAGACTTTACCCACTGGGTTTGTGGCCACCCTGGTGAAGTAAGTTTACAAGTAAATACTGTAATACAAACACAAAAAAAGGTTAGAACATAAGAACATTTTAAGGACTGCCTGATAAAAAAAAGGCTTTTAATGACCTTTAAAATTAATGTTAACAATTAAAAGAGTTTTTAAGAACGTCGAAGGACTGTATAAACCATGTCGATGAGTCTAACACAGCAACATAATTTTGTATTCTATTTCTGAAACATAATTGATCTTGCAAGGAATCTTGCTGACAAAAAAGTAGAAGATTATAAAAAAAGTATAAATTGTCACTATCTGGTTCCAGTTTTGCTAAAACTTGTTCAAAGAACTTTCATCATCTCAATTTGGAGAATACTTTCTTTGTATACTTTGCATAGTCTTGTTGCCATTTTCCTCCTTTTATAGAATCCCCAAGCCTGTCTGCCAAATTGGACACTCCTGGTTCAGGAGTCACATCTACAGTACCATTCTCTTGTTTGTGTGGCTATCAATCACATGATTCATATTTTCATTGCCTTTACCTTCACCTTCATCCACTGGTACAGTTTCCGATATATGTAACACTTTTTAATTATTGGATGAAACTCTGGACTTAACGTCATCCTTAAAAAATAACTACTTGAAATGGGGTCACATTGGTTTCTCATACCCCCCAACCTGGATCACCAAAACACATTAGCTGATGATATCGTCACAAAGTGATTTTTCTGGTTTTAGTTTTTTGTTAAGATACTTAAATTTTTTGTTCAGATCTCTGCTTTACTTAATTCCTCACTTCAGAGTTTATTGATTTCCAGTTTTTTTTAATAATAGCAGCTGTGTATCATTAATAGTATTTTACAGTTTTTGTCTAATTCCTCCCCTCCCCTCTAATACATCAACAGGTTATGCCTGAGATAGGCGAATGTTTCACGGTACGGCCGTGATACAGCTCACGTAGGCCGCTGCTATCCCGAGTAGAGCTGGGTGATGTAAGATTTAAACGTAATTCTGTATACAACACACGTGGTGTTATTTTCTTTGTAACCTTCTAGTGAAGTAGTGTCTTTTCTTGTCGCCCTGTTTGTGCATGCGCCGAGCCCTTTGTCCACCTACATTTAGTTATGTCGCTGAGCGCCCAGCGAAACAACAGCTGATGAGTTATGTTTACGGTACTCATGGGCCACGTGCAGGCTAGTTAATGCGAAGAGCTTTGATTAGGTCACTGGTCATCAGCTGGGATGACGTAGGTTTACCACACAGCTGGACCGAGAAAAGCTAGCGTAGCTTGTTTCCCCCTCCCCTTCACCTGATTGCTTCTCGGTAGAAGCCCAAGAAAACAACCTGTTTAAGTTGGCAGGCATGATGTCATCCAGGTTTGTAGTCCTGGAATTGTGTATGTTGGTATTTCAGCGCTGCGCAGATGTTCTGGGATAATAACATCCACACTCCCATCGGTTTTCGCTGAACGTTAACTGTTTGTTTGACCACGTGCGCAGTCGATTGAATGTCGAGGAAGTGTTTATCGAGCCTAAAGTTATAAAAGTAGTTGTTGAGAAACGTTTTCGGGCAGATGATGTCGGGACTCGGAGTCTAGTCTTGCGTCTTCGTCCTCACCGCTTGGTCTTCCACTGTTTGATTCCTTCGTTGAGGCCGAGGGTTGGAGGAACCCCGAGGGAATTCAGTACACTATGTGATCAGTTAAGTAGCCTATTTGTGTGTTAGTAGAAAAGTAGGTCCGAGCTGAGAGCCACACAAAGTCAGAGTCATACCTGATGTCATACAGAGTAACTTAATTTATTGAAATGTCAGTCAGTCTCCAAGTTGTGTCTTTAACCCCCCCCCCCCCCTTCTATTCATAGATTAATGCTCCCAAGTAAAGTATTCTTATTCTAGTGTTTAATGGGCAGTTGCTAATCAAATCCAAAATAAGTGTGAATTTTAAAGATAAAGTTTTGTGTTTTCCTTCGTGGCAGAAACCATCCCTCGTTTGTTTTGAAGTTATAACAAATAGTGTTGTAATTGTAATCTGTTGAGAGCCATTTAATATAAAACTGTTTGCTCAGTGTACGAGCTGATGAATCGCCTTTTTGTAAAACTTTTGAGTTAATACAGAGTTGTTTTGAACCCGACTTTCTTGGTATTTGCCTTTATTTAATTAATTACTCCTGATAGGTACTATTTTCGCCTAGTAGAATAAGTAAAGTCTTAAACGTTGGTAAGTACGTAATTATTTGTAGATTATAAGAAATACTTACAGTCCATGAAAAGATCCCATTCCCCTATTTTAACTATGTTTACCTCTCGCTACCCCTATGTTATTGTTTCGCTCTACCTGTCTTTGATGTGTAGTTTTGTGTATTTTGAGGAGTCCGATCTGACCTATAACAGATTGGTGGTGGATGGCTCCCCCCAGGTTAATGTTAGAATTTAGGTTATTGCTTTGGTTATAGTTTACCCGTACGTTCACGACCCTTTGTTACAATTATTCAACACTGACATGGTCACTTAAATGGTATGAATATGTGTTATGTCCATAATTATTCCTCATTAACAAGTCTGTTTTACTATATATTTCAGATTTCAATCTACAAGTACTGCATTTCATTTTGAGCTTTTGAATGGGGAAAAGTACTGTCGCAGAAATAGTGAAAGAAACTGTTTATATTATTTGGAAAACATTATAACCCTATTATATGCCGGTACCAACGATAGACTAACTGAAACAAAATATAGTTGATTTTTGAAAGAATAAGGATTTTCCTCATGTCGTGGGCAGTTTGGATGGGAAACACATACATGTCCCAAAAATGCAGGCTCCATGTAATTTTACTGTAAGCAGTATTATTCAGTGGTCCTTCAAGGTCTTGTTCATGCTAAGTATAGGTTCATTTGTATTGACACAGGAGATTATGATAAACAAAGTGACGTAGACACATTCATGTCATCTGACTTATTGAAGTTCACTGATACACAAAAAATTACTCTTCCACTTCAAAACCTTTTACCTAGTGATAATGTGAATGCTCCTTATGTGACCATAGTTGATGAGGCATACTCTTTGCTCCCCTGTTTAATGAAACCCTCTACCAACATAATTCACTGACTGCTACATCTCACAACTTCTAGCTATAGTCATGATTTTCACTTCATTTGGATACTTGTACAAATATTTAAGGATGTGAAATTAAGACTCTTCGAAATTCGACACCTAAAAAGGTGAAAAGGCATACAATTAGTTTTCTATCAGCAGATGATACTTACCTAACCAGCAGAGATAATGAGGTGGTGTGTGCGAACAGCAAACAGAATGATGCTTACATAAGTACCTAACAAAGTAATGCAAGTTTTTTATTTTATTAGATAACTTAATTAAGAAGAAAACTTAAGTTTGTAAACTTTCAAGACAAATGATCTGAAAAGCAAGTACAACCAGCGAGAAATAAATTATACAGGAGTTTCATTCTAAAGTTATAGCGAGACGTGTTGTTGTACAACCTCTATGAGTTCAGGACATTAATATTTTAATTTTTAAATTAATTTTCATTAATAATTTCGATGCTATGTGGTGCAGTTGTCTGTAGCTCCGATCTATTCTTCAGGAGGTTCTGGACTCAAATTCCTTTAAAGGCTGTACAAATGTTCGAATCTGACACACAAAAACTGCAAGCAAGACGAAATTAGTGCAATTTGAAAGTGGTATAAATGGATTACGCAGTCCACTATCTACTGAAGTTCCTCGACAACATCAGTCCACTACTACCTCACTAAATTCAAGGTTGGGGTACCATATATGTTTATATTTCAGCAAAACATTTCCCCGCCAAAGCTTTCTAATGCCACTTAACTTCAAATGAAGGCTTTGAAAAACAAATATGTTATTGAGGGCATCATTGCCGATAGTTGTGCTCGGGGGAAATTATGTCTTACTAACACGTACACTACGTATTTCATTTTATTACCCTCTTACATTAAAAAGTCTGTAATTACCCCATAAAGTCAACATTTCAGGGGTTATGAATAAGGCCCAGACGAAGTCGCTATTAGTGGCTGCAAAAAACTTAAAGACTGCTTTTTGCATAGACAGCTATAACTACTTATCCTGCTGCAAAGTTAACTCAACTAGCAGATATGTCATTCTAACACCTTGAAGACTCAACTTCCTATCTCCTGTACAAAGAAGTTTTTCAATTAAAGTAAATATTATATGAGTAATACACACAACCAAGCAAAGCAGTGGGTGCACTGCTAATTACTCCATACATACCAACAACTGCCAAACTGCTCAGCGATACAGCGTGAGTGAAAGAAATGTGAATAAATGGAGAGGTAATGTGAATCACCTAAAAAATTCTAACAGTTTGTGGAAAGAGGTGAAAAAAAAAAAAAAATATGTACTTAAATCGATAAACGTGTTACTGACTTCATTAAAGATTGACATGCCTAGCAACACTAAAGTTGAAGCAAAAGGTGCTAAATCGGTTGAGTTTGCGCATGGCTGGAAACAGTAAAATTCATGTTACTCTCAGGTTGGCAGTATTGGCAGATGGTAGAAAATTGCCACCATTTATGATTTTTAAATGGAAGACACAACCTAAAGAAAAATTCCTAACTGACATCATTCACCGTCAGGAAATGGGTTGGATGGCAAGTCAATTAACAGCAGTGCTTGAGATAGTGTGAAACCGGCGACCTGGTGGGCTGCTCAAAAAGGGGCATGCTTGTGTTTGATGTGTTTTGCAGACATCTGATGACCATATACAAAATGAACACAGACTTTGTTATAATACCATCATGCATGACTAACCAGCTGAAGGTGCTGGATGTTGTGGTCAAGAAGATATTTACACAAGATCACCTCCAGCAACAATACAGTGATTAGCTCATTACTGACAACCACCCACCAATTCCCACTAGTAAAAATTAAAAAACCAGAGTTCATCAGCTAGCCAGTTAGATTTCCACTGCATGGCACAAAATATCACCGGAGTCAATAGTAAGAGGCTTCGAAAAGAGCTTTATCGAAATGCAATGGATGGCACGGAAGACTACCTCTGCTGGTAGGATGGCAGTGATGAAAGCAGCAGCAGCATCTCTCTCGGTGATAGTGTGTAAAGTGAACTGTTACTACTAGTACTATCACAGTCATTGTGTTGTACACAGAGGTTTATACAAAAAAACTGATAGGCTACATCTGATGAACCTTTTTTTCCCTTAGTAACACTAAAAGTTGGGGGTCGCATAATATTCAGGGTCAACTTATTTTCAAGTAAATAAGATACAGAAAATTTCAATGTATATTGTACAGCAGCGCAAGCAGGATAATGAAGAGATGAAGAGGCAGGTGGTGCAGCACTCGATAACTGGCATCTTTATCCCACGACCAGCTGGCCACTCTTAGGGCTGCCACTTATGCTGCACAGAAACTTTGCATTGCTATGCTAGAGATAAACAGGATGTGCACAAGCAAGACCACTGCTGCAAACTATACAAGAATTCCATAGTAACAGTGTCTCTTGTATCCCTTTAAAGCATATTAAAAGAACAATTTCTAAAAAAAAATTATGAAAGATAGCCACAAATTGGGTGACAGCTTGCAATATAACATGCAAGAATTAACCATAAGAACCACATGTTAAAAAAATAATTTTTTATAATGCTGCACTACCATGTAAAACACATGAGCTGAAAATAGCTTCTATGTCTTACCAATGAAAGAACGTTCACAACTCATTTGAAAACAGCAATACAGTAGAGCTCTGATTTAACGAACTAGGGAATAATGAAACAACAAAAGATTTTTTGGAACCTTTAAAAAATAAAAAAGTATGAAAAAATCAGTAACTTTGACATAACGGAACATAAACCTATTAAAAATATTCACTGGCCGCAGTATATACTTATTTCTCTGCAAAGAGTCAAACATTTGTCTAGAAACAAAAGAAAAATCTTTAAAATTTGTTGAAAACTTTGGCCACAGAAGTGACATAGAGCTGAGAGAGAGTGGCCAAGTGAGATACATAGTGTTGCATAACAAGCACGCACCTAAATCCTTACCCTGGCAGCTAGCGGGTGAATGAGCATTTAGGTACCAGATGTGAATTTTCTAAATTTTGTTCAGGGAGCGGGAAACCCACGGAAAGATAAAGACAGCTCTGTGCAATCATTACTTCTCAAACGTTTATTGTGCACGGGCGACCTAACATACCAGGCGCACTCTTGAAGTGCGTTTTACTGTAAGATTTTAAAGTTTTTTGCCAAATTTTTTTCTTTGACATCCGTGGCTTACTAATTGATAGTACCCGCACATGTTGTTGTTGGCTAACAGACTTTTACAAAAGTACATTAAATTCCAACGAAACATGCCCGAGGATTTGCTTTTTTTTATGCAGAGTGGGGGAGTTAAAAAACATGAAGTCCGATTTAACAAAACACTGATTTAGAGTAAACATTTTCTGGTCTTGCATTTAGTTAAATTGGGTTTCTACTGTAGGACAAACACAAGTCACACAAGGTTTTCATGCAATTTATAAGACAAGGTTCCGATATGTTCAGGTTTATAATGGAAATACCAATACAAGAAATAATTCCA
Organism: Medauroidea extradentata; assembly: GCA_003012365.1. NCBI lineage: Eukaryota > Metazoa > Arthropoda > Insecta > Phasmatodea > Phasmatidae > Medauroidea > Medauroidea extradentata. The sequence continues at coordinate 48,644 of PNEQ01004835.1, forward strand.
AACTGAAAAATACTAAAAATCTAGAAGCAAATTCAATGGTAACACAAACGTAATACAGACCTGCAGTTTGGAGGGGGGTCCAAAGTGATTTCTGCAAGTTCTTTCTGAATCCTGAAAACACAATGTAAAATATTATTAACAAATACACCACTAAATCACAACAGACATCCATCAAAATTATAGTGTATTAACTCTTACTAAATTTTTAGAATAAACACAATGACTAATAAGCATATATTTTCATTGCTTACTGACCATGGGGTAAAGTGATTGTGCACAAGAAATTTATTCCTTACAGCTATACCTACACTCCTGTTATTAACCGGGACACAACTAGCTAAATATACAGGTTTAAAAAAAAACAGCATAAGTACACACTGCAAATCTTGGACTAAATTGTAGATGAAAATTTTAGTGAAAATTTTTTGTGCTACGACATTTTACATGCACAATGTGGCAACATAGAACTGTAGTTAAACCCCTCTTGCGCTTCACTGATATGTTGTTTATCTTACTACTACGGTTTTGACGCATATATATATATATATATATATATATATATATATATATATATATATATATATATATATGGGTGATGGTTAAATTCTGAGCAGTCCTAAGTCTAACACTATTCTATATGTTTACTTGACACAACATGCATAATACCATGACGTGGAGCGCAAAAAGTGACTTTCTACGAGCAGTGTTGCCACATTTTGCCACTTAAATTTTCATTTCAATATAGCCCATTATTTGCATGGTTTGTGTATCATGCATTTGTTCCTGGACATCATGTTACCGAATCTACACAAATTTAAAAAATTATTTATGCCTGAATCTGCTACAATTATGATCAGTGGACCATACATTTTTATACTGTGGACTAGTGTTTTTGTGCCCTGCAATTGTTGTATGTCATTAAAATATAAATATACAAAAATAAATATATATAAATAATACAGAATACCGGTATCTATGATATAAATATATATAAAATATAAATGAAAATTTCATAACCATTAAATTTCTAAAACTCTTACTGGATGAAAACTTCTACTGTGGAATCTAAACAGGCATGTTTATTCACGTCACTTCCAGAACAGAATTTATCTACATAGGAACCAGACTTTCAGTGTTCCTACTAGGCCTACTGAACACGTGCCATTCATGAGCGAGTATAACTGTAAACATGTTTATGCTGTAATCTTACATTAATTCAGTCCATCTTGACTGTCAAACAAACACTAAAGTTGATGCAAGTTCCACAGGTAAAAAAAATTAATGTAGTGACTATGTATGCTATGCGTGAGAGTAGAGTAAACTCCTTATCATCCAAAATTAGCCCTTTTATTAATATACAAAAAAAATTAAATTTATTTATAATTCACTTACACACAGCAGCAACATACAGTTTTGTCAACAAACACAGTACTTACCCATCTCTTAGTGCACCCGTTTTCCAAAATAAATAAATATACGTTTGGGGTGCATGTTAACATGAGAAAAAGTGACGTTAAGATCTCACAATCCATTCTTGCACACCAAAGTTGACATTCTTATGTTCTAAAAAAAGTATTTTTACATTGTTAAACAAACCGAATCCCACACTGATAATCTGAATACGTGTTAAGTGGCGCACTGCCAATAGAGAGTTTACTGTAGAATAATGTGATAGTAAGTATGTAGTGTGGTGTACTGTTTATATTTGCCTGATATATTTTCACTTATTAATTTTATATTTCTACAGGGTCAGTTCGCATTAAATCGACCAGAAAGTTTTAACTCTGTGTGCTATATTTCGCATAATTTTTGTACATTAGTTAAAACAAGTAAGAACATGACACGTCCATGAGGGTGGAGGATAAAGTGAATGACGCGGTGGGTGCGTCGGACAGGATATGGGTGCTATGGAAACAGGGGTTGGGCCGGCTAGCAGGGAGAGCTGAGAAAAGGGATAGTAGGTAGAAGGGTACGGCAGGTAGCCGCGGGGAAAACCCTCCGACACAATAGTGTTGTGGACCTCAGGGTCGACGGGCC
>PNEQ01004836.1:0-12562 GCA_003012365.1 Medauroidea extradentata
TTCAGACCAAAAAGGGCTTATTTTCAACTCCACTCTATAATACACTAATTACTTCGTACCCTTTATTGTCGCTAGATGAAAACGACGAAAACGTAGCGCTCGTGGCACTATCTTCAGTTCACAACTGGCACTACCAAACTCTTCGATGTATCGTTGCAGTGCTGCCACCTAGGAGCGAAATATTCAACCACAAAGAGATTTGAATGGCACAAAACTTAAACTTTTCTGCTACTGCACACTTGGACCGCCACTCAGCCTAAAAGTATTCAGCCTAAAGTCGTTCAGCCTAAAAATACAACAGCTCTCGTTTCTTAGTAGTTAAGATCAAAATTTCGTTCAGCCTAAAGTCATTCAGCCTAAAATTACTCAGCCTACAGTCATTCAGCCTAAAGTCATTCAGCCTAAAGTCATTCAGCCTAAAGTCATACAGCCTAAAATTGTTCAGCCTAAAATTATACAGCCTAATATCGTTCAGCCTACAGTCACTCAGCCTAAAGTCACTCAGCCTAAAGTCACTCAGCCTAAAGTCATACAGCCTAAAATTATTCAGCCTACAGTCACTCAGCCTAAAATTATTCAGCCTACAGTCACTCAGCCTAAAGTCATTCAGCCTAAAGTTATACAGCCTAAAATATATTCAGCCTAATTTTAGGCTGAAAAATTTTAGGCTGAGTGGCGTGTACCCACAAAAACACACACTCAAACCATCACAACCAATCAGAGTCAATCTATGCTGCGCGACCAATCAAGAGACAGCTCGTCTCCCATTGGCTGACCAGGATAAGTGGGCTTACCCTATATATACCCATGGTTTTCCAGTCTCCTCATGAGTCACACTAATGTTCCTGAACTCTGTGTGTCTACCTGATGAAGGGAACGGATTCCAGTTCCCGAAACGTCGTATCACTGTCTGTCTGGAAAACAACTGTGTTTTGTTTCGTCTCTTCATTTTGTTGTTTGTCTTTTCTGTATATGTCTGATGTCTGTTGCATTTTGTTTCGTCTATTTGTTGTGTCCTTTTGTTATTTTTCTGTTCGTGTCTGATATCTACTGTGTTTTTTTGTTTCGTCTTATCGTTGTGTTGCATGTTACTTGTTTTTTATTTTATTTGTTATTATTTTCATTTATTATCTGTTTGTTCCTTGTTTTTATTTGACCCGATTCCATTTTGGAATTTCATGTTGTGTATGAATCTTGCTGGCTAAAGCATCTTTGCTTGCTTTATGGTTCTCTTTTATTGGTTTAGTTTTTCGTTGACAGTCATTCAATTTGCAATGGAGTACGTCCAAGAAACTGAATCTAGTCATTTTGGGTTTACTAGAAAATACAATATAAAGTTACATTATCTTAAAAATCTTGTTATTTCCCTCATTATTACAAATGATCAAATTATGTAAATTTTTTAAGCCCTCTAGTGTTGACGTAAAGATCAGAGCAACACCAACTCTGCTAGTAAGCCAGGCAATGGCCTCATATGAATGGATTACAATAACTGGTTGTATATTAAGACAGCTCTAACATGTTGGTGTCCCTTACCTGCAATGTTGACATGTCAGCAGAGGTCTTCAAGTTAAAACCAAATAACCATAAAATATAGTTACAACATAAAACAAGAAGTTACCAGCATAACTGATAAGTTAACTTTCCTCAAAGTAGTTACAAATTAACCCTGAAGGTCAAAATTGTTTATGTATTCTGGGAATATCAATATATAATATTAATTTAGACATACAGTACATTATAATACTAAAGATAAGTCAGCTTACTAAGTAATTTAAAGTACCTAGTTTAATGAAATTGAGAAAAACATTTTCTGAGATGTCTTTTTACCATAAATACAACAAAATAGCCGCAGTTTTCAAAATATTACAGAAGGATGAACGAGATATGCGTAAGTCAAGTCAGGCTTACATGAAGTATATGTAAACAAGTTTGATGAAATTCCTGAAAATATTTCATCAGGTATGTCATACTAAACTAAAAATTTAAAAAAGACTGCCATTTTGAAAATATGAAAAGGACGTAAACAAAATGTATAAAAGTCAGGTCAGATTGCGAAGTGCTATATATGTGCAAAGTTTGAGGAAATTCAGTTTTCTGGTTCAAACGGATTTAGGGAACTCTTGCACGTGCACACTTAACACACACACAACACACACTCTCTATCTCTCTCTCTTTCTCTCTCTCTCTCTCTCTATCAGTAAGCTTAGTTTTTACTTCAGAAAATAGGCTAAAAATATGTATTTATCAGACTTGTCAAATTACCAAACGTTGGTACTCAAAGTGTGGTTAGGCCGTTTACTTCATAGCCTCCCCAGTAAACTTTATTAAATCGGAACTGAAATAATTGTACTAATTTGTAAGTACCAGAATCCAACAGACTGTGTCAGCCTGCAAATAGATGATAGCACCTCACCAATAAGTTCCTTCCCAAGGTTCCAAGGCCGTGCATTGGTGCACAACACTAAAATACACAGTAACAATTATCAATGTGCATTGCTTGCATGTGTGGATCTACAGACTGACATGGTGAGAAAAACACACAAACCAGCCTTTGAGGTAATGTCCTGAGTTGTACCGTATGTACTCTGTTTAGTTTAGTTCCAACAATATATAGAGGTTTTTTATTTTGCAGTGTTTCCGAACTGTCAACAGCATTTCCGGAAAGAGTGGCCCAGTGACCCTTTGTTTAAAGTATAAAGTTAAATGTTAATTTTGTAAGGCAGTTTTTAATGCCAAACTAAGAGATCTTGTGCAGCATGCTAAAACAAAAAAAAAAAAAACATGCTTCAGCATCGAACATGTTTTCTTCTAAAAGGAAATAGATCAGTAGGTTGCTTCAAAGAAAGATTTTGAAAAAGTAAGAAGTACTGAAGTTTGTTTATGTAGCATGCCATTAATCAATAACAAGTATTAATTTCTTGGAGAACACTGTAAAGCTAGTTTTTCTGATATTCTTACTGCATTGAAACTTCAAATTCACACAACTAAGTGCTCTGCGTTGATTACTTTTGTGTTGACTCGTTCTTTGAGAAACTGCTATTGGAGGACCAAGGCAATGGAGGGTAAACTTGTACATTTCTTTGTATAGCAGGGCTGCAGAAATGTTATGAAGCTTACATTGCTGCCTGTATATTGCAAAATTAGTTGAGCATTAAAATTTAAAAGAGGCTGGAGTAGATAATACTATTTTTATGACAGGAATTCACAATGGGGTTTGTGAATAATTGTGAAATGAACAACCTGGTCTTGTCATGATATGCTATATATGCTATTCACTTTGCATGGAGTGCAAGGCTTTATTTTACAGTTCTATTTTATTTTTGCACAAAGTTAGTTAATTAGTTCTCTGTAGTTATTAGTTTTTTCCCCTCTTTATTCCCTTTTTTTATTACATTTAGGTCTCGTGTCTCGCCTTCCCGTTTTATTTTGGTGTCCATCGACCCCTTCTCCTCCTCCTGCCCCCCCCCCTCCTTTTCCCTCCGTGACGTCTGCCGAGGGGCGGTGGTGGTCTTTTCCGTCAGTTGAGGCCGGGAGCTGGAGTAAGCCAGTCTTACGCAAGTTTAATTATGGCCGAGCACCAGGAATCTAAGTGGTAGGCGATGACGCCTGAATGAGTGTGGAAAACTATTATGTATCAGTCTGCAAGATTTTCGAGATCCTCTTCGACTTGTAGTGAACTTTTTGGTGATCAACCTGTTGGCATCGATTTTGGAGTTTCTGGTTGGTACTGGTGCCATACGATGCCCAGGATTAAGGTTTTTCCCAGTATTTTCCCTATGACGAGGTGCGTCCTTGCTGTTTTTTCTCGGGCACGACTTGGGAATCCTCCGAAGCATATAATTTGTTGTACTGAACAGTCATGAGAGCGAGGGTGCCGACTTATACAATCCAAACTTTATTGGTTTTGATGGCCTATGTCAAGCCTCAGTGGGTGGCGGTCGTTGCACTGAGAGTTGCTTGGTGGGCAGCCTCGTAACTCACAATGGACAGTGTTTTAGAACATGTTCTATTGACGCTAAATGTTTGTTGCATATGTTTTCGCCAAATGGGTTGAGTTTTTGGTGATTTTCCGAGAGGACATAATAAGTATCAGTGTAGTCTAAATCACTTATATTTTAATAACATTAATTTATTTCAATTTACCATTTTTACTTGCTTTTAAATAGTTTTATATAAATTTAACTTTTTTTAAAGCTTATTTCCATGCACAACTTAGGGACATTTTTGAAAGCCTGTTGGAAACTCTGATGCAATTAGACTTGGGAGAGAGAGGAAGGAGGCACTAATGAGCTACCACCTGCCATCTGCTATGGCTGGTAGTATGCAAACCAGGCAAGTTGATCTTCCTCTATGTTTGTGAACGACGCTTCGTAACTTTTTAAATTTTGCATTCCAACCTCCCTTCTCCGCTGCATAATCTGAAGTCGCAATCTGAAATTGTTATCAATAAACAAAGCAGAAAACACATTGATGTTGAGAGCACAATGACTGTAGTAATCTGCAGAGTATCTTGTAGTGAGTGAAACATGCTGGCTTGTAACGGGTAGGCAGGTAAACTTGCAAGCCAGAAGAACGTGACAGAGGCGTCACAGCAGCCGAAGGATGAAAAAGGTGGGGGAAAGAAAGAGGGGGACAGCTGTTGTGGTGTAGCTTCTGTAGACTTGTAACTTAACCGCCCTTCACCCAGTCATGAAACTGGCTGCAAGGCCACTTCATTTGATGCCACCATACATGTGTCTTCTGATAAAATCACAATTTTTAAGGAAAATTTAAAACTTGAAAAGGCTTGTTTTTATAACAGAGTTCTCGCTATTATGGGATTCTGCTGTAACTTTATTACTGTCTACATTTTCTTTGTTATAAATATCACTGTGTGAAATAAGTAGTAATTCCTGAACAATTAAAATTGAGTAATACATAAGTTTTAGATACCTATAGCATCTTGATTTATTTGAAGTTGTGACACGTATGTTCTGAGCATCTGTTCTGTGCCTGGTAAGTATTGCATATTTTACTTACTACTTGTGTATATTATCACATGTAGAGTAACAGTAGCACTATGGCATGACGTACAGTATGTATGGTTTGTGTTTGGTACTTTACTGGATAGTGAGAGAGTTGTTTGTATGATATTATAATTACTTCGCTGTGAGTGTGGACATAACAGGGCAGGTAAATGTGTAAGTGGTTCACTGTGTTGCAGTCGTGATGGCAGGCAGCCATGCAGCGTCTGGCGTGTCAGCGGCGGACATGGCACGCAGACTACAGCTAGAGCAATGGAAGAGCCAGATGCTGCGCAACCTCAACATGTTTGTGTCACGCACTCGCCTCGTTACACACAACCTGCCCCCTTCTTGGGACGACGCCAAGCTGCGCCAGCTGTTTGTCCAGCACGCCCCCGCTGGTGCCTTCATTAAGGAGGTAAGTACCTACTGCTTAAGCGGACCAAATACGAAAAATTAGACTCCACGTATTCCAAATTTAATGAACGACGATGATTTATAACTTTACTAATTGTTCTTTTTTCCCCGAATTCAAAATGTTAACAAGATAAATAAAAAATATAATATCATTCTACTATTTCAAGGTCTCAACAGGTCCCTATTTACCCTAGAAGTTCCTATTTTTGAATGTGGTTCCTAAAAGTTTTTTTTTAAACAAATGGTCCCTAAAAGTTCTTTTTTTTTTTTATCTCCAAGTGGCATTAATTACATTTTTCCAGATAAACATACTTAAAATTAAAATTGTAAGAAAAATGTTTTTACCTAGCTATGAAAGTATATAGTTGTTAGTAATAGTCTTATGTTTTTAAGCAGTTTAATTGTAGGATTGTGGGCGTGAAGTATATCTGCTACCATTGTCTGAAAAGAAAGGAAACCATTTCTGTTTGTGTAAAACATGTTCGTTCCTACATCAAGGAGGTCTTACAATTAGAGCATATCTAATGTTAATAATACTAACTATATTTACGTGTAGTGTATGTGTATATTTCCTTTCTTCATTCGATGACGAAATTAAAAGTATTAATTTAATTGAAAAGAAAAATTTTTTGGTGATGAGGTTGTTGGTTATTATAGTTTTTTTTGTTTGTTTATTTAAATTTTGTTCTCTGTACAGGCTGTTGACAATTACTGGTAAAAAAGAAAAGGGCGAACAGAGGACATTGAAAGAAGCAAATAATTCTAATGAAAATAGGTCCAGAAACCAGTGGTTTCCCCATTACGACATACTATGCCTACGTACATTAACACATTATAACAGTCCTAGAGGAATTAAAATATAGGTGTCCACTTGAGGACAAGCATATCACATCATCTTTCAACATGGCCGCCATGCCATTAACGTGAAAGCAGGCTTCAGCATGTCTCCTCATTTATGCCCGTACTTATTAAAAAATCTCAGGCGTGTTCCGAATGAATTGACAACCATTCACAACACATCCCCCGAGTTCATTGACGTTATCTACACAACTAAAGCTTTTAAATACAGTAGAACCCCGATTTAACTAAATGCCTCGGGACTCGAAAATGTTTACTCTAAATCGATGTTTCTTTAAGTCTGACTTTATATTTCCTCCCCCCCTCTCCGAAAACTATCCTCACCTAACAAAAAAAAAGTTAAATCCTCTGGCATGTTTCGTCGGAATTGGAGGTAATTTTAAGAGAGTTTGATAGCCCACAACAACAACATACTGCAGTTATCATTGCACCGTTTGGGTGTCTTCAGCGCTTTCATCGGCGGTGCACAGTGGACCACATGACTATTTGATGGCTCGGAAGGCTGTTGTTTAGTATCGCTATATTTCCTTGCTCTTACTCTATGCTTCCCCTTCTCCTCTTCCCTGCGCAGGCGCATTAGCTAGACTCTGGCCAGGTTGAACTAAGGTTCTTGCGTGGGCCGTCAGCTCACTTTCCTTTCTCTTCTGGACGTGGGCACTGATAATGTAAGTACTTCCGAGCTCCTAGTTAGTGTGATAGGGTAGGTTGGGGACTTGTCCTCCTCATGGCGAGCAAGGCGGCTGCCGTCATGTGTTGTGCTTAAATTAGTGTATTTCTTGTTATGTTTTTTTCTGAATTCCTTTTTTGTCGCCGTCTGATGAAAAATTCTCTCTCGGTCTTAAGGTGTTTTTTGTAAGATTGCTATTGTTCTTTGCTATTTGACTTTTCCACTTGGGTTTTATTAACTGTTGTGATTATTTGTTGCTTGATTGCCCCATGGCTTTTTGCATACACGTGTGTTGCTTTGTTGACTTCTAACTTTGTAACATCAAATTTTTACATTATGGAGCCCGCGGAAGTAACTACCTTTGTGATGGCACGTTTGGCGTGAATTCTGACTTGCCCAGACATTTTCTTTTTTCAGGCGATATACTTTGTGATCCTTGTAAAACTAATTAATATGTTTTGTAAATTTTTTAAATGATAATTTTCCGTCTCACAGACGCTAGTAATGTCCACTGTGTGGACATATATTTGGATTTTCCATATGTTTAAACTGCCAACTTTGTAACGTTTAATTAGTAAAACTTGCTTGTTTATACATTTGTTTCAATTTGTAATATTTTTTATAGTCCGCAACACGTGGTAGTAACACCATCAATAGGTAAGCCGCAGCCGTAAAAAAAAATTAGGCGAAAAAAATTTTAAAAACTGCCAGTGGAACATTTGTCGAACGCGCATTTGGTGAGTTAAGCCGCCCGCGTCATCAACATGTGAGAAGTGATGATAAACACAGCCGAGTCATCTTTTTTTCCGTCTCTTTCCTGTTCCTTCAAGAAAATTAAAGAAATTTCCATGAAGAAAAAATTATAAAATAAAAAAAAATTGCAATGAAAACTAAAGTAAAAGTTTGCAAGGTAACTATAAAGTAACAAATAAATATGTGCAGCAGCGGCCATTGTAACTTATGGGCCTCCACGCTCATGCAACAAATTGCATCTGATTACTGCTCACGGAGACACGAAGCACTATCTGTGAATTAGTACTCGTACTGTCCGCTGCCGCGCTGTGTGGACTGGGTGTCTATATTCTCGTTCACTCGCCAGCTGCCAGGATGAGGATCTAGGCGCACGCTTGTTATGTTATAGGGGAACACAGACAGCGTCGCTCGCTTGACTGCGTGCGCTCAGCTCAAAGCATTCCCGCGGCCAAAGTTTTCATCCAATTTCAACGATTTTTTTTTGCTTTTCGATGGATGGTTTAACATTTTGTACTGAGAAAAAAATTCATGCGGAGGTCAGTAAATGTATTTTTAATAGACTTACACTACACTTTATATTTTATTTTATCAACGTTACTAAGTTATTTCATACAAGTTTGGTTATTTTTTTATAGTTCCTAAAAATTCTTTCGTTATATTGCTGTTTTCGTTATTCCCGAGTTCGTTAAATCGCGGTTCTACTGTATCCCCAAACCAAAAAAAATTTTCAACAGGTTCAGGTCAAGGGACCAGGGAGACCATGATGTTGGCAAGCCATGACCGACATACTTGTTGTCAATGATTGGGAAATTTTTGAACTTTTGATGTAATGTGTTTGTCCTTAAGTACATATCTGCAGTTTGAATCCTGAGGGACTCTGTTATAAGGTGGTCGTGTATTAAGTCATAATACGTCACATCTGGGAAACCAATAATTTCCAGACTGACATTTATTAGGATTATTTGCTTGTTTTATTGTCTTATACTAGCCCCTTTCATTTGTACCTATACAGGATGGCGAGCGACCGGGAAAACTGGGAAAAGTCAGGGAATTTAAGATGTCTGGAGAAGTCAGGGAAAAGTCGAGAAATTCTCTAAAATAATCTGGAATTTCAAAATTTGGTAAACAAAAATTTCCGCGAACACAATGTACCATTTTCTTGGTACATATACCAATTTTATGGTTCCATAATATTTTTTCATACGGATATTGTAGTTGTGTGGAACAGTGGATTTGACGCGTGGTTCCAGTTTTTCGTCTGAAATACTATTTTTTAGGTGTTTTTTTACCAGAATTTTCAGTTGTTCCTGCCAGTGTTGCCAGACCAATGGTTTCCCTGACAATGTGTTGTGATGTTTTCAAGTTTCCACAGTGGTAAAAAATTACTCTTTCATGGTGTTTCTTGCATACCGTTTGCAAAATGTCGTAAATTTTAATGAAATTTTAGTTAATAACGTGGGTTTTAAACAGTTGTGGTCTTTTTCCTCAAAAGTTCATAGTAGAAATGAAGGCGTGGACTTGGCAACATAGGATTCTCAGTTTGCTTTTGTTCTTAACATGCGGCATGCTGATACGTTCGTAATTGTTGTTGGTTGTTTGTTGTTTACTTGGCGTGGCACGAATATTTTTGCTATGGTTCATGCGAGTATTAATATCTTCTGAACATGTCTGAAGTCTGTGGATTTACATTTAAATTGTATTTTATCTACCGTACCGTGTAATGGCGAAACACGCCTGAACAGTTTGGCTCGTGCAGTGACAAAGGTGTGTTAAAAAGTTACAACATGACGTGATCTCTTGTGTGTTTATGAAAATGATTAAGTGCATTAAAAATATCTGGAAATGCGTGTTATTTCCACAACGTAATTAATTTAGGAAAATCAGTCATAACAGGAATAGACTGTTTTGGTTAACCGATCCTATTACTATTAAATGAATCACGAAGATCCTTGTGATAACTCTGCAAGGTGCAATTCGTGCAACAAGCAACATGAGCCGGCGTTCTGTTATGAGCCACATTGAAGGTAGAAAAACCTAAGTAGGCTGGGAGTTTAAACTGTTAAGGTAGGCCTAGATGCTTTTTTTTTTTTTTTAAATCTGTACAATGTGAAACAACACTGTTTCCAGATTAGTGTCACAGCAAAGAAACTTCAGTTACAATGAGATAAGATAGGTTTTTACATCACATTTGGTCTTGCGTCATATTTCATGGATGAAATTAGTTAATTGCTAGAGGGGAAGAAAGTTGTAGTTTGTTTTGACGAATCATTGAACAAAGTTTCTCAAAAACATCAAGTGCACATTGCAGTATGTTTTTGGGATTCAAAGAGTGATGGTGTAGTGACCAGGTATTACTCATCTGTTTTTAGACAACTTATTAAATGCTTTTAATTCTGGTATCAAGAGCTTTTCTCTCCTTCACAACAGCATTTTAAAAGTGGAAAGTGAACTGACATAAGTGAAAATTGTTGTATTTGAATATTCCTAGGACTTTGTTGCTTTGTAAATTATGAATATATTATATAATTTCTGCAAGGTGAAGTTATGTTGATTAATAGTGTTAAGCTTCACAAAAATAGATAAATATTAAGTATTACTACTCATCGTTTACTGGCCAAACTATTGATTTTAGACATATAATTTATTGTGAAAATGTTTCTACAGACATAAGTAGTCCTACGTAATTTTTTTGTTAGGTTAGGTTGGTTTAAGCTGTGTTAGGTTATGTTAGTTTAAGTTAAATTAGGTTACAAACATTAAATTTGGTTTCCTAACTAAAATTTGGCAACCTACCAAAAATTTATGTAAGGAAAGACATTAGAAGTAGTCTTACATAAAAAATTTGTTACCTGACCTAACAACCTAACTTAACCTAACCTAACAAAACTTTTTTTACATAGCACTACTTATAACGTCCCTAAAAACAGTTTCCATAAATAAACTATATATCTAAAATCAATAGTTTGGTTGGTACACGTAGAGTAGGGATTCTTAATATTTACCCAAAAAAATTTTTTTGTCGCGGTTATACAATGTAGTTAATCTTATTGATATTTTGTTGGTGAGGGAAATAAGAGCGCTGATCTGGAAAAGTCAGGGAAAAGTCATGGAATTTTTTTACAGGTTTTGCTAGCCACCCTGCTATACTAAACAAACAACCTGCATGATAAATGAAAGCTTTCAGTTACACATTTAGAAGTGGCATAACTTGTGAAGAAAGATAGTGTAACGCGACCCACCCTCGGGCCGCGCTTCCCTCACTGCCAAGGGATTTCCTAGGGTTCTTTTTTCTTCGAAGTGGAGCTAATTGCATGTTTGTTCGAGGGATTTTCACCAAATAAAAATACGTTCTGTTACTTCTGTATCCTGGCGTTTCCATGACCCTCAACTACCAGCCAATTTATTGTTTAACTTCCACAATTACAACAGGAGATTTGATCAACATTCACGAAAGCACCGGTGTACCAGTGGGCAACGTTCCAGATACATCAAGTACTACATAAGCTCGTGTTAGTGTGCGGTCAGTCCCTGATGCGTGCGGATCGCCGACTCGGGTTTTCGCGGCCGCTGCTTGCTAGTATGACAAAAAAAACTTCTCTCTCCAACACTTATATTCCCAGAGAAAACCAAAATATCAAAATACACTAATGGTGCACTCAAAGTGCCCACAGCTCTCCGAGTCAATCAAGAGGTAATGACCGTGACCAGCCCTTGCGACATCACCATTCGGCTGCCCCACAAAACGCACCCGCCGACGTCCCGAGTCAAAACCCTTCTAACCTCTCGCCCATCCTTCCGCTTCCCTCGCGCCCGTCCTGCTTCACCCTGACCGAATTCCTCCCCCTTACAAAATGGAGTACAGTTTATACTTGCCTGTATGCTCAAATTTTGGTGCTAACCAACAGGATTAGTTCGCACCTGCTTAAACAGTAATATAATTATCCAGGACATAATTTAAGATGTAGACAAATACACAGGATAACACAGTTTTTAAACAAATAACAAGTAGATCAGGGCTCAAGAATATAGTTCCCCTGGAAACCACACTTCATCAGCAGGTTCTCAGAACATTGCGCATTACAGGCCACACCACCTCACAGCCAATCACAACACAGGATCCTGAAAGTTACCATTTATGGCAAGGCTTCCTTGAACTGCCAGAGCTGGGCCGGCGCCACCAAGTCGCATCCCTTAACAGCTCATATCTCTCTAAGAAGCATGAAATTTAACAAGAATTACATTATTCAAAATATCTCGAAATTGGTGGCTTATTCGACCAATTGCCATAACATGAAAGTTACTTGAAACTCTCTCCTGATTAATTTGTTACTAAACAAGCTGACAAAAATACCACATCTAACTGACAGCCTTCCAGCAATCCATAAGTAAATACCAATGGCACAATTTCCACACTGCAGCTACAGGTAGCACCTATCTCTGTCCATTTCCTTGGTCCTCAAACCACTCACTTACAAAACATAGTCAAATTACACAATTATGCCATGAGTGAAAGGATAATTACCACTAAAACTTAATGTCCTAAACATAAGGTATGCTGGTGAGTTCCAGTGCCCTTTACAATAGTTTTGTTATCCTACATCCTCGCGGCCACACACATGAACAGGAGAAAATGTTCTAGAGAGCTAATGCAGCCCAAATCAATGTTAAAAGATAGCCATACATACATACATACATACATACATACATACATACATACATACATACATACATACTTACTTACTTTTATATATATATATATATATATATATATATATATATATATATATATATATATATATATATATATATATATATATATATATATATATATATATATATATATATATATATATATATATAT
>PNEQ01004836.1:13562-45953 GCA_003012365.1 Medauroidea extradentata
CTCATAAAAAGTTACAATTTCTAATGACACTTTTTCCAATGTTTACTTTAAAAATGTGCTCAAATAGCACCATTTTTCACCTTCAAATTAAAATTTTTCCGGGGGAGGGCCCCCGGACCCCCCGCTTTATTAGTGGGATAAGTGTTAACTCACCTCGAAAAATCTCCCTCTTTTGGACTTGTCAAGGTTGGCAGGTATGTATATGTATTTTGTTTCAGGAGTTTTTTTTTCTTTTTTTTGTTTTGCTTAATGTTTCCAAGAAGTAACTGGACTCTGGTAATGCAATATTTATATGTGTATTAATTTGTCTACTGAATTGTTCATGTTAATTGTGTTGTAATGATCTTCGGTAGTTGTGCTGACATTCGTAAAATCGCTACCTTCGTAAAATTGATTTAGGCCAATTTTGTCCCCCACCCCTTTACGAAAATTTAAAATTGCATTTTTTTTTGCTAAGTGTATCTAATAGGGTCCCGATTTTCGTAGCATTTTGCGGGAAAGTAAGACAAGCTATCATTGAAATATAAATTTATATCACAAGGACAGATGTCTTCCGATTAAATGGGTACCCCTGAATGGTAAATATGACAAAACCATGTCCTGAAAGAAAAAAAAAAAAGAATCGCAGAGTGTCATCTTGTGAATACGTAGTCTGACATCTGTATCGTTTTACACAAAAAAATGGCAAATAATAATTTAAGTTAAAATTTATATCAATAGACAAACATCTTCCAATTAAAATAACACCTACAAAGGATCGATATGACCAATCCATGTCACAAAAAAGGAAAACACCAAGCGCGGATGCCTTCTCGTGATCATGTAGACTTGATGTTCGTAGCATTTGGTGAAAAATAAGCCTAAAACTCTAATCAAAAGAGACCAAAATTACTGACGAGCACATTTTTTTTTTCGTAGGCTGTGGGGCTGGTATACTATCCTTTGCAATATCAAAAGAATGAATATAAAAGAAGGAAGTGAAGTTTGAAGACAAGCCTTTGTGCTGTACTGTGTTCTGCACTTGTGCTCTTTTAACGATGGGGCGCCCAGATATTGTGTGTGTGCGCGCAGCAAGAATCGAGTTAATGCTAAAACGGCACTGTCAACAACACTTAACTTAGTCACTTATGCTGTTTTTATCCGTTTCCCCAGTCGTGTTTACTTCCCAGGTGCTGGCCCTGCTGATGTGTAATGCTGATAACACGCCCCCTTCTTTTTTTTCGTGTCGTCACTTTGCTTTGCTTGCAGTCACACACACACACTTCCCCCCCTCCACCCACTCCATCCCCAACGGGCAACACACTAAGCAGCCATATGTAAACGTGCGTCAAATCACCTGCATCACTGAGAAATTCCATATAGCCTCGAGTAGATTGAAATACAAGAAGTTTCTCATTTCACCTGGAAAATTGAATAATTTACTAACACTGACAAAACATACAAGACGTGATTACTGTATATACTCACGTATAGTGCGCACCATAATTTTTGCAACAAGTTCCAAGGGAATAAATGTTCAGTTCCTTGCTAGTATGTAATAAAAAGCACTGAATCCGAGACAATGAAGCAGCATGAGGGAGGCGTCGATGTATGGGTCAAGAAGGGAGGGAGAAAGGGAAATGTGGCTGGCAAAAAAGAAGAGAGAGGAGGAAAGATAACATTCACATTGGTTAGAGAGAAACTGAGATGAGGGTGGAGGTGAGACATTGGGCTGTGGTTACTCAGCAGCTATCTATAAATAGCCTGCCACCTGCCAAGGTCACTTGCTGCGCGCCAGCCACAGATGCGTCTGTGTGTTGCTGTCTCTGCAAGACACTGTCTCTCCCTCCCGCTATCCTCTATTTATCTCTGCTGCAGGGCTTCCAGCATGTCCCAGAGGAGATAACGTGCCAGAACAACAGCAGCTTGCCTTGTTTTATTTACGTGACACTCCTTTCTCCCGGAAAAAAAAACTGTGTTGTAATTTATTTCTCTTCCTACTGAACGATCGCCGATCATGAGACGTCAAAATTAACTTCTCATATTGCTACCGCTCGCCACCCAGTAACTTTCATTTCTGCTACTTCAAATTTGCTGGGCAGTATGTAAGAAGCTAGTAAACTTCCCGCCATAATCAGACAAGTTTTAAACCCACGTATTGTTTAAACACTGACGTGAAACACTTTGTAAACAAGAATGTGGATAAAGACAAACAAACAAATAATTAGGGTTTTAGCAGCGACGGAGTAAAAGTGAGCTGACAACGTGCTAGCGAAAGGTTGGATATTATCTGCTAGTTATTTTTTCACTAAGGAGGTGAGGATATAGATTGACAGTTTCTGAGAAATGCGTTGCAAGTTTTTTCCCTCGCTGAGGTTCGGGAAGGTATAATGTTTAGGAGGGGGGGGGGGTCATCTGCCAGTCGTGAGACAAGGATGTAACTCTAGCTGTCACAATCTTGTTATCTACGAAATGTAGGCTTTCCTTTTATTATAAAGAAGTGTGGGGTAGACTAACAGTGTAACTTGTGTAGTGCTCACTGGCCGAAAGTTGCTCTCCGATGTTTGTAGTTACATTTTACAACAGCTTGTTTTATTTATTTGTTTATTTATTTATTTTTTTATTTATTTATTGTGATTTTTTGATGGTTTCCAAGAGTTTATTTGTAAAATCGCTACCTTCGAAAAAATCGGAGTTATAGTGTAGATAAGGTTTGTGTATTTTTGAACATTACTTACGAGTATTGTTAGCAAGTGGTAGTATGTCTCAAGGGATGCTATGGGTGGCAGATGGAGCACTCTTAACACTTTCAAAAACTCTCTTAACACAAGGCATTATTATCTAGATACTGCATCTTTCCTGTGGGTCTAGAAATTTTTTCAGTTGTTAGAAAAATATGTAATTTACACATGAAATAGATAGGTACACTTTTATATGTTTGTAAATTATAAATCTCATATCAATAGTTGCTTCAATTTACTGGGTTTGGCTGTTTATATTTACTACAATCATCATTTCACTATCCTATAGCCATAGTTACACAAGAAAAATAACACTGTATCACACACAAGCCCCTTTCACATTGTGTTACACATTACTAGCATAATTTAAGATTAACATAAATGGTTATAATTACACTAATGATACTCAACTTAAGAAAGTGGCAACATCGGTCCTCTATAGAGATGCATGATAACATAACTTGATGTTTGGGTGTACTGAGGTAGCAAATATTAAATAGACGAGCATTCAAGGATACTTTACCAATTTGATGTACCATTTTTGTACTGTTATGTAAAAATGTGAAGTATATGCCAAACCATTTTTTTATGATTTAGAAAAGTTAAAACGGTACTTTAAATTTTGTTTGATACTATCAATATATTGTTAAGAAATGAACATTGTGTATAAAATGTTAGCAGGGTACTTTGACATACAGTACATGTAAATAATAAATATGTTGGACACATTGCATCGCTTCTTATCTTGGCCTTGGGCTAAGTGAAGCAGTTATACTTTATTATTAAAACAGAATTCCTTACTTAAAATTAAACATTACTTACTGTTTTAGTTGGAAGTTGATATGTTGTCAACAGTTGAGATAATTGCGTTTCTATAAGTTGTTACTCTGTTGAGGAAGGAGCACAAGTCATTCTTTAATAGAACTAATGATCCGGCAATCATACTTGGCAATACAACTGTCAGCAACGTGTTCTATAAACTGTCTTAGATTGGCTGAGGGGAGATAATAGCATAGCTGCCTGGTGGTTTCCTTCAACACAACTTACCACAGTATTGTTTCATGTGTATGGCTCATCTTCTGTACGTGCATGTTCTCTGTAAGGAAAGTTGTCAGTAGTATAGCTACCGTGTCGCAGGCACGCGTGATGAGGGACATGAGAGACGTAGACCTGCATGGCGTGGCCAGATCCAAGGAGTATGGCTTCATCACGTTCGACAGCCACGAGGCAGCGCTGCAGGCTCTCAGGAGCATCAACAATAATCCCAGGATATTCACTCCAGCCAAGGTACGTGTGTTGCAGTCGTCCAGCTTCTTGACCAGTGTTCAACTGCAAGTTGTCAGTTTGCGTGTTGAGCCTGTTTGCTGACTTTCAGAACTCTTGTACGTGTGATAGAAAGATTGCTACTGATTCGTTGCCTCTATCAATATTTGTAGGTTTTTCTCATTTCACCGAGGCTGGGAGTCTTGCTCTATTTACTTGAGAACATTCAGATCATGCCACACTGACAGTGTGTATTAGTGCTACAGTTCTGAGCTTCTCTTAAAAAATTGAAGACCAGCCAGTTAGAAACAGGCAGATGCAGAGCATGCAAAGAGAAGTAGACAGAGGAAGTAGTAGATAATTAGTTAAGGATTTTTAATTTTATTTTGTAATTTGTTGTAGCAGGTTTGTGGCTGTGAGCCCATCTCTCTCAGACGTACTGCGCTCAATTATAAATAACTAACAGCAAGTGCTGCATGCCGGTATCATACGGGCACGTCAACAGCTACACGCCCGTCAGGGCCAATTATCCTTATCTCCCCGCACTGCACAAACTCTGGCAACTCCACTGTTCGTAGGACGGGGCAACAAAACGACTAATAATTAGTACAGAACGACATACTCAAATTCAGGTACATTTATTAACAATACTTGCAGACTCGCAAGTACAAATTATGATGTTATGATGTACATCGGCATTCCGTACATAAACGTTCATTTGACATTCATTAATAAATTCAATACGGTAGCTGAGTCGAATGGCAAAGGTTCAAAAGGGAAACTATCCCCTCGCGGCCGAAATGGCACCGAGTAAGCAGGATTAACTAGATATTGAATGCAAGAAATAAACTGAATAATAAACTAAAACAAATGAAACTAAAACTTACAGAGAATAAACAGATGAAACATTGGTGCTATGTCGGCCACGAGAAGACCGGAGCAACACATCGGACGGAGCACGAATGACGACTAACTCGAGCTAGCACACTCGACCCGGGAGACGGCTGGGAAGAGGGGAGGAAGGGTGGGGAGGCACGGAAATGGCCGACGGAGGCCGAAGATCGAGGAATTTCAAGCCTCCAAGCAGCGGCGGAGGGGGGGGAGGTGGAACACTGCAGGTTCACGGGAGCACTTTCACACGGCGCGCAATTTAAACAGAGATTCCTCTTTAAGCACTGCTAGTCTTCTTCTAGACACTCCTAGTCTTTCTCCTTAACGTGACATTTCACCTCCTGACAAATGCTCATAGAGCTGGACGGCCTTGCTAGTTCAACTCCCCCACTGTTTGCCAAGCTATCGGCCTTACAGGCTTCAAGCCATGCCAACAGCTTCGGTGAAGCTGGTCCAAGCGGACAGAGGAACCACAGAGCCACAATGACTGGGTAGCAGGGGTGATAACCCGTGTATGACCCTCCGGGTGCGCACTGTCGGGAGGCTCCCAAATCAAATCCCTATCTGCTCCAGCCGGTCAAGATGAAGGAAACTTCAGCTGCCGCGTGCCACATACTCAAGCGACAGCACATGTGACATTATCAAAAGATTATAGTACCAAAATAAATCCATCGACCCAGCAGCATACATAAAATAGCCTCGTAGATTGAGTTTACAAACAAACAAATATTTTTATATCATGAATATACACATACATCATACCCGTATTGTTGGTTAACTAGCATCACACACTGTTGCCTTAAATTGTCATGCCAAGTATAAAAAAATCCCCATATACAGAGGTAATAAAAAAATACATAAAAAATTATATAAAACGCGTAATACCCTAGGAAGTCTTCAGTACACATCTGATTACACAAGATTAATACTATCAGTTCGACAACATGAGGATTAATATTATATATATATATATATATATATATATATATATATATATATATATATATATATATATATATATATATATATTTATTTATTTATATGGCACGATCAATCAAGAACATATGTCAACCCTCTTTACCTAGGTCTTATACTACCCTCCTGGCGGGGCCTTGCTAGCAAGGTACTACAGAAACGTACACACCACAAACAACACCAACACTTAACACATAAACACACGACCGGCCGTCCATAAAACACACAGACACAAAACAACCGCCACTCCAAAACACAAACATCTAACACAAATCTCAACTCTACTCATGTGAACCTAGCCTCCTACAGACCCGAGGCAAACTAATACAGAATGGGAGAAGGAAAGGATTGCTGAACGTCAACCCATGGCGCACTCTTCGGAGAAACAGACTAACAGGATGGCCAATCTCTTCACATGTCGACCAACAGTCTGTAACAGGACTTAAGAAAGCAATCAGTCACTGTCATCATCTTCCCTTATAGCATGTTTCAAATGGGACACATGAGCCTTGCGGACTACACGTCCGGAAAGTGGATCGGTGAGCAGGACGGTGTTAGGCCCCAGAAGTTTAACTATTTCAAACGGGCCGGCGAAGCGCAACGAGAGTTTACTTCCCCGATTGTCAACACGAGATGGGAGATTAAACGAACTACAGTACACAGACTGCCCAACCTGGTAATCGGAGGCCACCCTGCCGGCATTATAGCACTCCTGCAAGCGGCCCTTCTCATCATACAGGTGCGCCAACACGTTGGCGGCCAACAGTTCTCGGTTTGAATCTGATAAGGGAGCGGTACGAATGGGGATACCCCACATGTTGAGCAACGGGTGAAGGACGTTTCGACCCAAAACAATTCGGGCTGGGGACTGGCCCGTGACACCATGAACTGCCGAATTAAAACCTAAGTTAATCAGATCGAGGTCCTCATCCCAATGAGCCTGTTCCCAATGGAAAGTACGGGCTCGAGGTGAAACAGGGCATACCCCACCTGAAGCACAAAACCTGAAACTCCACTGATATGAAGTAGGCGGCGTTGTCTGTTGCCAAGCTGAACGGCGGGCCAAACACAGACCACACACGGTCGGACAACACTTGCACTATCTTGCGGCTATTAACAGATCTCAAAGCGATGAGGACGACGAAACTGGAAAACACATCCAGCAAGATCAAAACGTACATATATCCCTTAGTGGACCGAATCAGAGGCCCAAACACGTCACAATGGATAACCTCCCAACTATATGACACCTGATCGACGATGTACAACCCAACCTTTGAATTCTGCGCTGGCTTAGCGCGCATACACAAATCGCACGTACGCACATATTCCCGGACATCGTTGGCCACCGAAGGCCAGTAGAAACTGCCGCACAATTTCTTCAATGTGCCTTGCCGGCCCAAATAACCCATGGTGTCTACTGGTCACGGAAGTCACCAAATGTCATGGAATTTGGTGTAGGGTCACGGAAGTCACCGACAAGTCACGGAATTAGGAATGAGAGCACCGATTTTCTTTGTTGTTTGCTTAAAATTGATTTAATTCGCAGACACAGCGAGAGCATCTGTTTACTTTTACTTCCTTTGGACAGAGATAACGGCTCTGATGTTTTGTTTCTTTTCCCCAACACTTGCTACTTTGCTTTGTTGATTGGTGTTTTTTTTTCGTCAGTACGGGAGGAAAGAATATCGATCAACAGCCAGGCGGTCTTATGAATATCATGCGTACGAGAATTCTTGTTTACATACGAGTACAGTAGGACCATTGGCACAGTAATTAACCTTGCCAGCAAGAACAACCAGCATTAAATGTATGTGAATAATTGTGTGTGTATTACATATTATATACGAGTATCATAGAACCTCCAAGACCGGTAACATTTTTAGAGCTGTTGCATTGGTTTTTCAAAATTGTTTTGGCTTTGAGAGAGACGTCATATCAACTCTTCTATTTTTCTTTTAAGTGGGGGTTCAAGATTTTATAAGTAGAAAGATGTATCAATAAAATAATATTGCAGTAACTGCAAGACTGACTCTCACTTTTTTGTACGCCTCCATCTATGTTGGCGATAGTGTTGCAATGTCTTTACACACATGTGAAGGCGAAACAAAAGCGTTTGTTTTGTTTACGTGCAGGCTCTGTGAAATGTCACATGATTTCTAATTAGTTGTAATAAACGGCCAACCTAACAATATTTTGACATTTTTGTACAGTAATTTCTCTGTAGTAATGCTGTTTCTTTAACCTAGCGGAAATAAGTTGTATGCTGGAGATTTTTTTGTACAAACATTTCTTCTGTGATGCCGTTTTAACCTAGCGGAAATAAGCCGTATTCTGTGACAGTTATGCCAGGACAGTATCCAGAATGAGTGTTTATATCTATCCGTTGTGCTGGAGCTGCAAAACTGATATTTTAGGGATTCATTGTTTAAATACGGTTATAGTGAATTGTGCATGTGGTTGTGTATATTTTCAAGTAGGTCTTCGTGTTTTTACATTCTGTAAGGCTAGGTAGTTGTAGATATTGTTCATTTACTTGACAATGTTTCTGATAAAAAATGAATTGAATTAAGTCTTTGTGTAGGCCAAGCAGTGATTGCGTTTTTACAAGATGCTTGGCAAGTGCCATTTCCAAGAGTTGTGGTTGGAAGTGGAGGGAAGGAGGACATGACAGAGCTTATAAAGCATGTTATGCATTTTAGGCTGTGTAGGATACCAATATTAAGTGATGAGAGGAAGATGTATCCAACCAATTTTAATTTAACATTACTTTATAATTTTAAAAAGTCACCAAAATTGATTGGAATTGGGCCCTGAAAGTCACTAAAAAGTCACGATTTTTTGGAATATAAGACCAGTAGACACGCTGTAACCTCCGAAGGGGGGGGGGGGGTTGTGAAAATATACCAAAAGTTCAGCCTTACATCGTTCAGTGACAAACAAACACTTTGCCCGCCCACGTCGCCCCACGGTGTGTAACAGACCATCACTGATGACATACGGCACATCCTCACCCTGCTGCACGTCCAGAAAAATTCTTTGACAATCAGGATTCTCGGCCTGCGCATCGCGTAGGTGCACGTAGAAGCCTTCACTGGTAGTGAAAGTCGCACTCAGCATGGCTGAGGACGAAGAACCCGAAGGCTCGACTTCGTAGTCATCCGGATCGAACATTCCAGACAACGCATCTGCAGCTGCATTGCTCGAACCGGGCACATGCTGAATGACAAACCGAAATCTCATTAGTCGAAAAGCCCATCTCTCTAACTTACCGAAATTGTTTGAGTGACTCAGCAACCACGAAACCGCCTGGTTGTCGGTGCACAAGTCAAACTGAAGACCACTAAGGAAAGTATCAAATTTGGCGGTACGCCACATGCACGCCAGAGTCTCTTTTTCAAAGGAGCTAAGACATCACTCCCCATCTGAGAGTGTGCGACTCACAAAACCAACGGGGCACAGCGTCCCATGCCTCCATTGACTCAGCAATGCACCTAGGGCTAAACTAGAAGTGTCTACATGCAAAACGAAGCGCAGTTAGAAGTTGGCTATGTACAGGGCAGGGGCATTAGCTAAGGCAACCTTAAGCTTTTCAAAGCTCGCCTGCTGTTTGCCTCCCCAGACGAAATCAACATTTTTGTGCTTCAAAAGGTTTAAAGGCACTACTATCTCAGAAAAATGTGGAACGAAACGGGAATAGTAACCCAACAGACCCAAGAACTGTGACACATCACGCGCATTCTTTGGCCTAGGAAACTCAACTACTGGGCGAACACGCTCGGGATCCATCAACAACCTGCTCTCGGACACGATGTACCCTAAGAAATTTATGGACGATGCTGCCCAGGTGACCTTGGCTGGATTGACAGTGAGCCCAGCGTCGCGCAAACGTTCAAGGACCAGGCGCAAGTGACCCAAGTGCACAGTCATGTTGGCGCTATAAACAATGATATTGTCTATGTAATTGTAGACGCACTGGAACTTCAAATCGGCGAGGACATGGTCTAGTACCGTAGACAACGCTTGCGTCCCGAACTTCGCTCCCATAGGGATAAGGTTAAATTCAAACTGTGCCCACAGCGTACGAAATGCAGTATACTTCTGGCAGTTGGGGTGCAAAAGACATTGGTGAAAGCTGGCGTTCAAGTCAATGACCAAATATACACTAGCTTTCCCCAAATTCTGGAGGGCAGTGTCTACAGTGGGCGCAGGGAAAGGGTCCAGAAATATTTTTGCATTTACTTTAGACATGTCTGTCACGATCCGGTAATCGCCGCCCTTCTTCTTTACCAAAAACGCCAGACTCGCATAGTCCGAAGTTGAAGGTGATACTACTCCTTCGCGCAACATCTTGTCCACAATGTCTAGCATAATTGCCAACTTAGGGGGTATACGTGTAGAACGGGATGCGAATGGGAACATCATCCACAACTGAAAATTTGTATCGCAGGACATCACACTGACCCATACGTGTTGTGATCACGTCTGAATATTCGTGCAGAACCTGATCAATATCGTAATTTTGCACAGAACTAGTCGTGGCCAAACGGCCTAGCAAGGCTGAAACTGGCATAGCCAAAGAATGCAAGGGGCATGGAGAATCTGGAGCAAACTTAAAAACCAGCTGCCGATCATGGACATCTACCACGCCACGTGCGCGAAACAAAAAATCCACCCCTGACACCACATCGGCAATTAAGCCTGGAACTAGCCAGAACTGATGGGTCCAAGAAAACCTGTTAACCTTGAAATGTAATAACACCGAACAATGACATTCCACAACTTGGCCTGTCGCCACGCGCACTTTTAGTGCGGACCGATCATCCAGTCTGGAAACTATCTGCAGATCCTTGTGCAATAAAATTATCTAAAATTGTTCGCAAACAAAACAATGAGAAACCCCAGTGTCTAACAAGGCGGCACGTGAAAGCCCGTACAACCACATAGAGACTATTGAATCACGACACGTCACATGGGAAACAATGTGCTGTGTATGCTCGACGCGCAGAGGGGCGGCGTTGCTCAGTTTCCCAAACACTGTGGTCTAGTGCGTCCCCTCATACCACAACGGAAACACGCCCGCGACCCATGGCTTACATGAGGTAGTCGACAGTCAGCCAGGACATGACCGCGCTCACAGCAATTGGGGCACCTCGATGTAATGGGGCTTTGAGATCTTGCTCGGTCAGTAGTCATATCTCTGGCCGGAAAACGACTGTTCGTAGCATCCCTCTGATTGTCGCTCGAGAGCACGGCGTCAGAACTGCGGTCTATAGCGGACCGCGACAAGGCATTGCCTCACGCATGATCTAATCATCCGCTCGCAACACCCCCTGGCACCCGATCGACTGAGGCAACAACAGCAGGGCACGGTCGACATGACCCACAGCAGAACATCCAGAATCCATCTTTTTGTGACTGTAAAATTCCGCCTCCAAGGCCATCTGACGGTCGACCTCAAGGGCCAACTGACGCAGGCCTTCTGCGTCCGTGGGAGTCCGTGGGAGTTGATCGCATGAAGCGATGCGCGCGAGCACCTGGCGATCAACAGTCCACAATGCCCTTCACCAGTTTAGGCACCGGCCGCTTTAAATTCATTGCTCGGGCGCAATTCAAAATATCACGTACATACACCGACACAATTCGTCAGGTCTTTGGAATCTGTCGATGTATCACCGTTTTGCCTCCGACCACCCAGACGGTCCCTCAACACTCTCTAACAACTGCATCTTAAACGCCTCGTAGAATGCCGCTGATAGAATAACGTGCGCAATTACACTACCGGCTTGTTCACCTAAACGAGTCGATAAACACGTCAAAAAGAATTCTTCACAGTTCACACATCATAATCCATAATATATTGCATCGGCAGACAGTAAAAAACGTAAACTGTATAGAATTAAAATACATTTACGCTAGACCCTCAATTTTGTGAATACTGACAGTTCCATTTATGACATTCGTAAAATTGTTTGAGGCTGATTTTGCTCCCCACCCATTTAGCAAATTTTAAAATTGAATTTTTTCCACAAAGTATATCCAATGGAGTCCCAAATTTTTATAGCGTTTTGTGGGAAAGTAAGACAAGTCATCATTAAAATATAAATTTATATTAAAAGATTGACATATTCCGATTACAAGGGTACCCCTGAACCAAAAATATGACCGACTCATGTCCTGGATTGATAAAGAGAGAAAAAAGAGATCACCGGGCACGGAGTGTCTTCTCGCGAATACATATTCTGACATCCGTATCGTTTCACACGAAAAATGGCAAATAATAACTGAAGTTTAAATTTAATCAATAGACGGGCATCTTCTGATTAAAATCACACCTAGGAACGATCAATATTTCCAATCCATGTCACAAAAAAAATTAAGCACAAAGCACGGATGCCTCTAGCAATTGTGTAGACTTGATGTTCATAGCATTGCGTGGAAAAATAAACCTAACAAGGTTTACAAGACTCTTGTCGAAATAAACTAAAATTAGTGTTGCACGCAAAATTTTTTTTCGGAGGCCTCGAGACTGGTGTGCTATCCTTTGCAACTCAAAAATAATGAAAAAAAAAAAAAATTCAAGTGAAGTTTGAAGACAAGCCTTTGTGCTGTACTGTGTTCAATCCTGGTGCCCTTTTAGTGGTGGCAACCATGGCAAGAGTCGAGTTAATGCATAAACAGCACCATCAACAAGTCCAAACTTAGTCACTTATGCCGTTCTTACCCGTTGTCCAGTCGTGTTTACTTTCCAAGTGCTTGCCCGGCTGATGTGTAGTGCTGTTAACACGTCCGCCCTCTTTTTTTTTGTCTTGCTTTCACTTCGCTTGCGGTCGCGCACACACACACACACACACACTCACTCTGCCATGGCGCAGTACTCGGCAGATCCTCTTGTGTCGTCTTTGAAGCAAAGGTAAACATGCGCCAATCACCTGCATCACGGATAAATTCCATGAAACTGATGGTCGGACCACAACGTCGGCGCCAGAAACCCTACAGCCTGGAGGGCAACACAAGAAGTTTGTCACTTCACCAGGAAACATGAATGAACTACTAAAAACTCCCAAAACTCGAAAAATAACATACAAGACATGTGATTATTTGTCATTTTCCGTGGTTGGGTGCGGGTAGTGGCAGGGAACGTAACTCCTGTTGTGCACATGTAATATAGATTATCTTTACCGGCATTAGCATGCATGTGAAAGTGAGCTGATAATAGCTAGGGGAAGGATGTCTACAAGATATTTTCTCCGCGTTGCAAGTTGTTTCCCACGCTGCTCTTTGGGAAGGTGTGTGGGGGAGAGCGGTGATTTGCCGGCTGTGAGACAAGCGTGTCTCTGTCACATTCTTGTTATCTACGAAGAGTAAGATTTTGCTTTGTTATAGAGAATTCAAGGGTAGACAAACTTGTAACGTATGTAGCAATGCTCACTGACCGAAAATTGCTCTCCTACGTGAGCCACATTTTTCAACAGCTTGACCTTCTTTGTTTTGCAATTTTTTTTTTTGTTATTTTTTGATGGTTCCCGAGAGTATTTTTCGTAAAATCACTATCCTCGTAAAATCAGTGGTTCGTAAAATCTGGGGTCTAGTGTACATACAACTTGATTCCCATTACAGTTTTAAATTTTTGATAGTTGCAGGCCGATTTATGATTAACCAATCAATCTTTTTTGTATTCAATCTCTCATTTTGTCTACGTTCCGTCATAAACTGATAAGATGTCATTTTGTCATGTAATCAGAGTTCTTTGTTTTTTTCTTATCCTAGTCCACATTTTTCATTCATACTGTGCCAAAATTTCATATTCATCACTAAATTGACTTTTCACCACTCCCGATCTTGCACTTAAACCACTGGTTACTTTGCGTAATCATAACTTCCCATCGTACCTGGTTCCAAGTTATCATTCAAACAATACATTAACCATCTCACCTTAACTGTATGAGTACTCGTGTTAAAAAGTTTCAGCTTGTCTCTAGTTTGGGTTTATTGGTCAGCGGTGTCTAGTATGATGTATCAAAGTGCATGAACGTGCGACTGTATTCTATAGGTTGTTAGATATCTTCTACAGTGATTGTTTTCTTTCATCCCTAGTAGCAGTCAAGATGTGGCAAGTTGTGCGAAGTTATTTTATTTGAAGTCGTTGCTATACCACAGTATTTCATTTGCGTAGTGTTGTATTTCGAATTCAAAAGTTAATAAATTGCATTTGCGCAGTCATTGTTTTAACTTTTTTTTACGTTTGGCCGCAGTTTGCACTTACCCCTGACTTAATTAGTAGAGATAGCTGTTTTTCCGTATGCTACAGCTTGATGCCTTATTGTTAATGTTAAATATATCTTGTCATTGCGTACATTTGTGTATTTTGTAAACAACTACATGGCACGTACCTGTCCACTCTTGTACCTGTGGAACACAATCTTTGTGGAGATATAGTTGATGTTTTAATCGCTTGGCCAAACCTCTGGATGGTCCTTCCTGAGTAGTGATGTCCACAAGGCCTCACTCGCTTCTACTCTGATATGTTGGGTTAGGCCTTCAGTCCACCACAAACAGTCCAACCCAGGTTGTCGACATCTGAGAGGCACAACCTGGACATGTCTATTCTTCGTATCATCATTGTGATATTCTTTTACCTACCCAACTTCTTGACACAAACTCACGTCTATGTATCAGGCACGGCTAGTGGCGTGGTCGCAGTACTTAACTCATGTGCCACATTAGTATACCTAATTAGAGATTTGGATGAACTCACGTTTCACGCCTGTGTAGAGACTTAGGCCAGTATTCCTAAACAATAAGTTACGGTCTACATAAGCACTGACATCTCAGGTGCAAGAAAAGCAACGGCAGAGGCCAAACTAGCTGAGCGTATTCCTAGACGCGTTTGCGCCGTGTCCCGAGATGGTGTCAGGTAAGTCACGGCTTACTATTCGCCGCCCCGCGCGAGACTACAAACATGTGAAGGCGACGATGAGTGCTGCTGTTTTATCATCGCTATAATAAGAACACATTAAACTTTGTACTTTTTGAACATGTTATTTAGCATTTGAATTTGTTTAGAAAATAATTACAGTGACGAATAGATAAAAATCACGGATTATGACGGTCATTAATTAAAATTTTCAATAACAGTTTCTTGCTAAAAGTTAAACAGTAGGTACAGTAGCCATGCGATCGCAGTGTTTACATTCATATTTTTCTGCTGATTATGACCTGAAATGTTATATTAGCATGTTATTCAAACACGTGGAATTACATTCAAAATCATAATTCGCAGTCACTGTTAAAATATAATATATTATTACGTCACAACTAAATACTGAAAACTAAGGTATTGTCACGGTAACAGTGGCTTATAAATTAGGTCTCTCATCGCCTCTACAAAGAACGCACTAAACCAACAATTTTTTTTTCTTTTGTCATAGGCTATTACTTGATCAAACTTCAAGCAAAGGCTCTGTCATTTCATTGAACACATCTCTCTAGCAAAGTGAAATTCATGCTTCAGTCGAAACTTCGTTTATATCCAGTTATTTCATTTTGAAACCGTCTCTAATAACCTGGGTGTCGACGATACGTAAAGCTCACTCACCCTACCTTACCTTTTGTTTTTGAAATATATGAAATAAAAAGGTGATTTTGACAATTTTCAAAGACTTCAGAATAACACTGGTGCAGCGCGCAAGCTGTTTAATGCTGTTCAAGGGCCTCGGACATGTAATGAAAATCAAAGTAACATAAGGAATTCAAAATATATATGTAGCAAGTATGTGTTTGGTACCTATTTAATAAAGTTTCGGGACTGAAATAGCTTTTGTTTTATTTATTTTAATGAGTCTCCTGACCTAATTTAATTCTTCAAATCAGAACTATTTTCTTTCCTTTAAGTAAAACTTTAAGATAAATAACTATTTAATGTATTCAAGATCAAAGCCTGACAGTTCCATTTGGTTAATACCAGCATATACATTTTTATTTAGTATTAAACATAATTAATATTTTAACAGAAAATTTAGCCTGCACTTTGCATACAATATAATTTCAACTGAGCGTTATTATGGATTAATACTACCATGATGCTCTAGCCAAGACTGTGCACTTCACGCTGATGTGTAGTTTATAAATGTACGGTAAAAAGTACAGCTGTGGTGTATGATAATCTGAAGTGCGTGCTGTCCTCGCGCGAGACACTGACATCACCGTAGTTCCGACACGACTCTCATCTCCGCGTGGCCGTCGGCTGGTGCTTGAAGCGAGATTTCTTAGAACTACCTCCAGGCGCTCCAGCCTCTCACTCTCAGCCCTCCCGCTGCACCGGCCGGCTAGTTTCACGGATTGAATATCCGTGTGCCGATAGTACGGGATAAGGAAAGAATGATGTGCGCAGTTGATAACATGTGGGAATAGTATGAAGCGAAGAAGGACATAAAAAAGTTAAAAGACTACGTGTTCGGCCGGTAAGCAGCTTGCCCTGCCCACGGCGCACAGTCGTCCCGAATGGCACCAAAATTCTGAAAATCCTTTTTTTTTTTTTTTTTTTTGTAGAATGTTCAAAACAAGCTCATTTTATACTCCTTCATGCAACCAATTTTTAATGGATTTGATTTATTGTTTGTTTCCTAAACTAGCGCAAGTGCCAATAGAATTTTGTTCCGTGGGTTTTTGCAACAAAATATATAAATTCAATGTAAAATATTTTGTTTCTAGTGTTGAGTTTAAGCAATGCGTATTTTTTCTGAAATATTATATCTTTAACTTTTAAATCATAGTTTCAAACAATTTTGTTGTTAATTTTGAACTTTATTGCAACTTTTTAATATATCATATGCTTTTATGCTAGTTTTTTCATTAATCTATAAATAGATAAACAGCGAACACAGTTGGCAATTAATTCTACATGCAAAATGTAGCTCTGGATCTAGGTAAACAGCGTACAAAATTATAGCTGCACGTTTTTGCGCGCTTATGAGAATTCGTAAAGAATGTGTGTGTGTGTATTGCGTACCAGCTGTCCAGTTGAACTGTTGTGGTTCAGTCCCGGTAACCTGGGAGTGTGTCAGGTGCTGGTTGAGGACATAGGGCTGGGTCTTAGTAGTTTCTGTGAGGGATGCTCCATTCCTCTGAGCTGCACCTTCCCCGTTTGACTTCGGACCTGCCACTCCACTGGCCATGGAGGGGTGGGCCTGGAGGATGGGAGGGGGTAGTGTCGGCAGAGGGAGGGGGGCGATGGTGTGAGGCGGCCTGTGTCAGCTGGGTCAGCTGGACGAGTCGTGATCGGAGGAGGTGCCGAGATACTCCCCTGGGAGGTGAAGTGACAGGAGTAGTGTTGGAGTGAGCGGGAGCTCGCGGACATTGCTGTAAGTTGAGCAGCTGTAAGGACTTTTCATCAAGACGGCAAGTTGGTAAGTGAGGAGAAGAAATTTCTTCACCTCGTCCGATGGGGCATTTATCGCAGCAGTGGTGAATGTAGGATTGATTGCCTGCAAAAAGTCACGTGCGTGAAACAAGTAATGAAATTTTCAAAAGCTATGGAGTTTAAGCTGTGTTGAGGGAAATTGGGGCATGCCGGGAACAAAGCGAAAAACAATTTCTGAAGAACAAGTTCCTGGCCTACAGGGTCGCCTTAACGGAGATGTCAACAGGCTGTTTGCTCAGCGGTTTCATGCTCGGAAACTTGACGTAAATAAATTGGAGGGCCTTAGGGGGCTTGTGGAGTAAACATTGAAAGGAGGGTGAATTACTTTCTTAAGCGTATTGAAAGATGGTCAGCCATGGATCAATGTGCTCGTTATTGTTTTGTAAACCATGTCAATCTATAGTGTTTATGTAACTGAATTGGTGAAAAGACTCTGAGGTGAAGGTAAAGTGGACACAATTAAACGGGATTTGAGGAAAATATATAGAGTTCCAACATGTTCTTGATTTGTGTCTCTGATTCAAGGTTTTCTGTAAGCAACTCAATCCCCAATAGCTATAAGCGTAAATTGGTAGCGATCTTGTGACTTGCGCAAGGTGTAATTAGAAGCGTTTATTTTGGCCTCGCGGGTACGAGCAGAAACGACTCACAGTAAAGCGAGCCATCACAACTGACAATATAGACAGCAATTTGAAAATGGTTATTGTATATTTTTCTTATCTCGTTGCTGACAGCAGGTTTTGAGAATTGACTAGTGCCAGAAACATATTGTAAATGTCCATGTTATTGTACTTTCACTAAAACCGTATTGGAATCACATAATATAAGTTTACCTATGAAGCTAACTCATGTCGTTTGTGAAAATATCTCAGCCATATGTCGAGTGGTATGTGAATTATCGTTAGTTGCAAGTTTTTGTGATTTTTTCTATTTGCTGTAGCGCTAAATGTTGTCTTTAAATACAAGCTCTATTAACTTGGAAAGTTCTCGGCCAAATGTGACTAGAAGAGAACTGTGCAACATTTTTTTTCTCCCAAAACTAAGAATATGAAACAAATATTGCAGCACATAATTTTTTTACTTATTAGATGATGATGCTAACTGTCAGAATGTGCTGAATACTGTAACAAAAAAATGTTTCTCTTCACAATTCAGATTCTAAAAGAAGTGCAATAAACACAAAGGTTTGGATGTGAATCTTTTGTTACCTTAATTGAACGTGACGCTAATTTCACTATAGGAAAGCTGTGATAGATTTAAAACAATTTTCCGTAGTATGAGAAGAAACTCATATGCAACGTCTACAAAAAATAACATTATTTCCTACTAATATATTTTGTGAAATTTTTCTCTCTTTTACATCATTCAGGGCAGTTCTTCATGCGGCAGTACTAAAACTTTGTAGCAATTAACATCATACTAATCCTTACATTTTCTACATTTTCACAAGTATCTTTTTTATAGCGATTCGGACACCTGCCTCAGCTAAGTCACAATAGTACACAATGATTTATTCCTCTTTCAAAATATGCTACAGAGTATACACAATAAAACCAATACACTTTGTTATTTCACTGTGTTTTAATTAACTAGGCCTCTTGTCTGTCTGCTCAATACAAATTTTGTAATTGATTTTATACTACTTACTGATGAGTTACAGACGTGAAACTTTAAACAGAGCTCAGAACTGATTGACAAATCACTATACGAAGGGAGAAAATGTGAAATAATTTAAACGAGATAAATAATATACCACGTTAAACTAATTTCCCGATGAGCTAGAGTGTGGGAAACTTTTAACATAGGTCAGAAATGTTCGATAATGTAATATTAACTCACTTTTTTCTGTCTTTTTATTTGTCCAATTACAAACTTTTCTTGTTTCAAATAGATTCCAAAATCTAAAGTACATAAGACTAAGAACAAGAAAATAATAATTTAATTGATTTTATAAATAAAATTGCTACATTTTAAAAATGAACTATAAGGTGTAAAGTAATTTCTCATATGAAAATCTTGTTTCTACATATTTACCAATATTTATTTTTACTTTTAAGAACTGTTTATTTAGTTTTACTGTGGTTTTGAAGATATTTTTAGTGCTACCTAATATTCATTTAAAAATTTTGTTTCACAGTTTTGACACTAATATGTCATTTGTAGCTGAATTTTTTGTAACAATGTACTAAACTTTTTTTTTATTTAGTCACCTAAAGTACCATGTTTTTTGTCGTGAAAATAGCCAAAATGAAGCGAATTGTTTTTTTCCTGACAATTGATACATTATTTTTAAAAAACGCATCCACAGTATTGTGCATTGTGTGATTGCACATTGTCTCACATTTTTCAAAACTTTTGGTTTAAAAATATTTGAGTTATTGGCACCAGTGTGAAATAAAAACTAAGGAACAAGCCCTTAAATGATAGATTTCAAAATTCTGTTGGGCAGTTTTGTTTAAAATCTTCTTTTCCATGTTGGCTGATTTTTTTTGTCAAAGCAGTGAATACTGTTATTTCAGCTAATTATGCAATTAACGAAATCCTGGTTATTGACTTTTTAATTGAAACCGTATAATTTCTAGTTTTGAAAAAAATTAACTATCACAGCAAAAACAATTTTAAACAAAACTGCCAAACAGATTTTTTTTATATATTCTGGTTTTAGCTGAAAAAAATAACTATTGCAAAAACAGAAGAAGCAAGGAAATATGGCCTTAAAACGAAAAACGTGAGACGCATGCAATATAGAATACTCAGTAGGAAGTGTAGAGAGCAGCTGTTGTTCAGAAAACTCACACAACAGTTCATATATCAGTTGTAGTGCAATACAATTTTAGTGACTGATGTGAACTTTTCATACATCGATGATCTAATGCCCCATGTTGTTTGTTATTAATCGTACAAGTGTTTTTATGTTAGAAATTATGTTATCCTTCTTATTCGTTCCAGAAACATGGTAACGTAGATTTCAAAATATTTTGTTTGATTAACTGTTACTAAATAAAATACATCCTTTCCTATTTCAGTCACATCTGTTATTGTTACATGAATCTTCATTTTCTGTGACATTTATAATCCTTGGTAACCACTGTGTATTTTTTCAGCGAAGTGTAAATACTTATCCCACATAGTACAAAACCGTTACTCAAACAAATACACAAGACAAATATTATATGAACTAGGTCAGCTGATCCTAGTTATCTGAATAAAATATAAATTGTCTTAAATTACACTACAAATTTTGGAGTTAAAATTTTTTTCCAGAATTATATAGCATCTTCATACACATAAAATTAAATAAATCACTATGACTTAATAAATATAGTAGAACAGTAGTCAATGTCGGAATATTAAAAACCTTAAAAATACTTAAATTTGGTGTTTTTGTTTATTACTTACCATAAGAGATTGACTTAAACACTTTTCAGTTTTATGGCGTGGGTAACCGTTATCGGTACCACTGTGCGGCGTGCAGTTACGGCGGGCGACCCGGAGCTCAGGCGACAGCAAAGTTGCCAACCACACGATCCTGATCGTATAAATATGATAATTGCGTGTCTTGTACAAACTAAGATACAACTATTGGATCGTACGCCAATCCAATTGTATGATGGTCAGCATTTTCCGTACTCCGAGAATAGCTCTGTTCATGTTTACCTAATGTAATGGATGTTTTAATAAAACATTTCAGTGTTACCATCTTTCTCTCCGAGTCATCTGGGCATCGGTAACTTCCCTTTTTAAATTTTTGTGAATTTCAATGTATTTGCACTAATGTCTGTATACTTCGGTTTTGCTGACTGACAATTTGGTTTCTACGCAAAAATTGTGTTTTATTTTGTTTTTAAAATCTTATTGCCACATTCAAAGGCCTTCAGAATTGTGTTTGTTAATGTACGACCCTAGAAGGCCTTTGTACAATCTTTTTGGAAAAAAGTACGATCCTGGCATTACTCAAGGTTGGCAACGCTGGGCGACAAGCATGTTAGCGACTGCGTTTTGGAGATGGGAAGTCAGGCTAACAACACAATCACCAGACGTAGTTTCAGAGCACGAAGCAAAGAAGATCAGTAATTGAGACATTTTTGTGTTTCACTTTGCTGTTGTCCTATTTTACTTTTCTCCAAAATATCAAATTGGAACAAATTTTTTCAGATTCCAAATACTCTTATGTTGAAGTGATATTATGTAGTTATATTGTTTTATTTTTTTATAGCTTACATTTTGTGCCAGGTTCTTTTGTAGTAAGTATAATGTACGTTATAAAGCCGATACATACTCAGAGTAAAAATAATAATAAAAGAATATCCGCTTGATAAGAAACAATCACCCTAAAT
Source organism: Medauroidea extradentata (assembly GCA_003012365.1). Lineage (NCBI taxonomy): Eukaryota > Metazoa > Arthropoda > Insecta > Phasmatodea > Phasmatidae > Medauroidea > Medauroidea extradentata. Next base: position 35,171 of record PNEQ01004836.1, read on the forward strand.
GGTGTTGTTCGTCACACGTAAAAATGTTTGTAAGATAGAGCCGTTTTAACTGTAGCTGTTGTTTCATAGCGTATAAAAAATATGTATATGTTTACTTGGTTTTACGAACATGTTGGCCTATGCAAGTAAAAAAAAAAAGCAGTACGCCAACTCAACTACATCAGTCATTTGTTCAGGAGACACTTCACTGTTGTGCACACCCTCTGGTCTCTACCCTCCCGCACAGCAACTAAAGTTGAGTTATTTATTTAATATCTCCTGTATTCGTATTTCTTTTAGATATCTTTTTCATCTTTGGCAGTCGAACTCGGCTTTGTGCTAGTTCTCGCGTAAAACTTTCTCTTCGTACATATTAGCACTGCCTCGAATTTGGAATGTGCCGTTATCGACAAAATAGGCTCTTCCGAATATCCCTGTTAAGAATACTTCAGCCCAGGCATCCCTGAAAAGTGCGTCGTAGAGGTTGCCGCCATATTTGTTATGTTTCCGAATTCTCTATGGAGATGGCGACGCACTCCTTGTTTTCCCAGCTACTAACAAGTCATGCGAGACTTGCATCCTCTTCTGCGCCCTTGCATCCTACAGTAATACATGTGCATTCCTATTTGTTCTGTTTTGATCCCTAGAATTTTAACATTTCTTTCTGGTGTTAAATAATATTGTAACTTCATTAATGTTAATGGAGTGTTTCTTACCTAAAAGTAAGTTAATGTTTATTTTACAGTTAAACATTTCATCACAAAATTATTGAATTAAGTACATTACTAAAAATTGTGTCCCCGTAAATATTTTATAATAATTTAATGTCATATAATTTACTTATTGACATACGTAACTCCATAGTTTTGTTCATTTAATTTCTTTTACGTTGAACAAATTTGTGATTTGCGAAAACGAACATTTGCAAATGATTTACAGTTTCGACCACGGATAGCTATAGCAACACAAGAATTCGAATGCAGAAAATTCTCTGATTGCGTCCGTTATGGCTTGTGGTGAGTTGCAATGATACTGATCAAGAAGGTTATATACTAGTGACATCTGGAGAGGTCCTATTAGTGTGAAATGGAGAAGCCAGTCCAAGAGCAAGCAGAATGATGAAAAAAAGGGAGAAGAGCGCATCCGCTCATTCGAGTGCGTGTTAGCGCTTACGGTGTACTAATGCCTGGGACAGAAGAAATCAGTGTAATAAAGTATTGCATAAATATGTTACTTATACTTTTCATAGCGATAAACCCCACAGTTCTTCAGATTTTTGCACCTTCAGTGGAGCAAATGTTATGGAAATAAACTAAAATTAGTCAAAATATTTTTTTTCGGGCAAACTATTAATTCTTTTGCAAAATATCTACATTATTTGACTAAGGTTTTAGCCAAATATTCCTGCTTGCTTATTTAAGATAACATTCTCTAAGTTTAAACTGAATTTTCATGTAGTAAAAATTGAGTGATGTAACTCACTTCATTTTTACTGAGATACTGCTTTTCAATTTTTTCTCATATCATTCGCCGAGACACTCCCACTAAACCTCTGCAGTTGCAAATCAGCATTGCTGACGATTACATTAGAGGGATTCAGTTATTTTGAAAGGCCTTTAGAAAGTGAACTACCAGATTTGGTAGTTGAGGACACTTCACTTCGACCTGTTACTGAACTCTTATCAGGAAACATGTGTGTTGACATCGCTCACTTTTACAGTAGAACCCTCTTATTGTGTTCCCATTTATAATGTTTTCCTGATTATAATGCTACCTTCATTTGGTCCCTTAAACTGTTTGTAATAGGAAATTACCCTCTCATAATGTTTTCCCATTTATAATGTAAACATTTTTTCGGTCCCTTGAGAAACTTTATAACAGGGTTCTACTATAAACAAATGGAACAATAAATTTGTACAAAAAGGACTGTACTACGGGAAGATACACTTTTCAAATTTAAAAACGTTCTTTCTTTTTCTTCCAAATTGGAGATTGCTTGCCAAACGTGTAGTCAAATTCAAGACGCATCTTCCCACAATGAACTGGCTGAATACATCAATGATGTTGTTTGGGGGGCTGTTTCTGTTGGAATTGTGTACAGCGAAGTAAAGGAAATGTTTTCCATTATAGATATTCCTGTTATGTCTAGCGAAATGTTCCAGAGACAATTCCAGAGACACGAAAGTAACATTCAACGGGTAGGATTTATGTGAACAATGACACACATAATTTAGTTTACAAGCTTTAAGGACTTAGTGGGTTTTATTATTTTTAAGAAAAATGTTTGCTTACAGCAGTATTCTTTCTTGTTCATTGACACCTTAAATTTAAGTTACAAAATTTCAGTTGTAAGATAGATGCTGTTGCAATCTGCTTAAGCCAATTGTTTTAAATACTAGTGGTTAGAGTATTTAAGAACAAGCTGTAGCGTGGTGTTTGAATTGATCACCGCCAAAAATATGTTGTGTGTTTATTGCTTTCAGTAGCAGATAAAATTTATAAACTTTGTACAGTACGACACATTTTAATGAAATGTTTTTCTGATTAAAAATAACTAACTTGGAAAATGTTAATTGTTAACCTAATAAGATATAGAAAGCGTTTATTGCGGCTTGTATAATGAACTTGAGTCTTACCCATACATCGTATCCCGATTTAAGTCTGATATTTTAACATTATAAGGCCTAACACTATTATAATAATTTTTAAACTCCTGAATTTACGGTTTTTTGTAAATTTTGCTACAACTATTCAAGAAGTCAATTTCTTGGTCACTACGCTCTAGCAGAAATCATAATGATAATTCAATTTAAAGCGCTTGTTCAAAGACAAAATTAATATAATTTTCCAAAATAAAGACAGTGTTACTTTGTGATTAAGTACACAAATTGAGAATTTTTGAATTCAGACATTTAAAATTTAAAATAACACTTAAATGAAATATTTAAAACCATCTCATTACTAAACTGTAGGCTGCAGGTCAGCAAGAAAAAAAATATCTGAAGAAAAGGGACATTGCCTAGATGGCATCCTCTATATGTGTTATCGGTGTACGGAGGATGGGGGAAGTGAACTTATGTACATGGATATAATTCCTCTACAGGAGTAGTAAGCACTAAAATGTATACAGTACTTGTTACAAAATTTGTACTTTTGGTAGTGAATGTTTAGTCTCCGTATTTTTAATAATATTTTTAGAAAATACTCGCAGCTTGTTCTATATAAAGGTTTTTTCAGTTTTTATTTATAAATAAGAAAGAAAATTTTATATTTATTTACTTTGACGTAATTATTTTATATTAGTTCTAACAACTGTTTTACTGTTTACTGATTAACAAATTGTAAAAAAAAAAAAATGTTCTGCTGCAAAATCCAAACGCAACGACATACCATACCACGTATGTTACAAGAACCATATAGGACCTTCACCAGCAATGAAAAAAGACTTAATCTCTGAAGGATTTAACCAAAGCATACCAATGCATCACTGTGTATTTTATAAGAACTACAGTGGTGATGTGTTACATTCAACAGAAGTGTATCTACGGCCGATATGTCATCAAAGTTGAAGTGCAAACCATGCACCGGTAACAAGAGCGTTTAGCGAGGTTATACACAAGCTACCTTCAAATTAAACCTATTAACTGAAAGCAAGAAAACTCCTAATTAAAGTTGATGGAGATGGGAGCATTTATCGAACAAAGAGGTTAGTTAACTGTGCGTGGACTGCTATAGAAGAGGCAGCAAAGAACAGTGGAAAAGAAGCTGTGAATATTCTTAGAGAGGATGTACGAAATGCACCGACCATGTTTCATTTTGTAACAGAAAAGATTCCAGGGAGGAAAGCTTGCTTTCTAAACTTGAAGTTGCTGGTTTACTTCAACCAATTGAAGTTTGCATTGCAAAACTAGTACTGTGTACTTCTGAGCGTGTATTCTCATCTCCACGTAAGAGTACTTATAAGTGTATGTTCACATCTTCCCTGTTTGCGTACTTCTGTTTATTTAAATTCTTACATAGTGTGTAACGAGTGTATATTCACATATATTCCTTTTGTTTATTTATGTATATTTTTACGTTTCTACATATTGTATACTTGTATTGCGTCCATCTGTGTGTAGTTCTATACTTGCATACTCTCATGTCATGTGCATATATATATGTAATCACATGTTGTGTACCGTACTTCTAAGTTTTGTACTTTTATAGTTATATTCTTAGTACATACTTCTTAATTTGTATTCAAATCTTACATATCCATGTAACATCTTTATATTCAGTAAATAATAAATACAGAGTGTATGAGTAGGTAGCCCGAGGGCCAGGTTATCGTACCGCGAACTGCGTGGAATGAGGCTCTGTAATGAAGAGGCGCCAGAATGAGAAGGGCGAATTAATTTTATGTTACGTAAGCAATGTAAAAGCGAGAATATTAGGAACAGAATTTGGTTTAGGATATTTATCGCTGAGAATTTTAACATGTAATGACCTTGGACAAATAAGCCGATCAGCACACATTGTGTATTTTTGTTGCCAGATTCTGAGTATGAAGTAATTCTGTGGGACAACCTCTGCATGTCAAGTGGGGGGTTGTGAGGCGGTCCACCCACCACTTAGGCCTTTATTGTTTCCTGTTTTTATTTTATTATTTCCTTATGTTTGACTTAAATGAATTTGCTATTATCTATATAATTACTTTGAGGTATTGTTGACCTGTTTTTTTTACTTTTTATCTGTACGCCTATCAGTTTTTGAAATTGTTAAATTTTATATGTATTTAATTTGGTTTGTTTAGGCTGAGGCAGCTTTGTGTTTTAATTTAAATTAATATATTATTATTTGCAGCTTAACTGTTATTGTATTGTAATTCAGGGCTGGGTGTATTGTTGGCTAGTATAGGTGTGCCTGCCCAGTTCCAGGAATCGCTGTATTTAGATTTTTAACAGTTTTTCTAATATTTTTACTTTTCACAAAGTGCACGTGCGCCGCCGCTCGTTGAGTGTGCGAGAGAGACAGTAATATGTTTGCGTGGGCTGGCTTGAGCCAATGAAAGGGCACGTGGTTCAAATTTACTTAAATTTATGTTGTAAATTATTATGTAATTATGGTTTTGAGAAGAATATTTTCACTTTTGAAGTTGTTTAAATGTATAAAAGTTTATAGTTTATTATATTTAATTTAATATTATTTTTCCGTTATGTTTTTACCTTGGTGCGCTGGGTGGTCGCTAGAGGCGCTGCAGGGAGAGAGCAAGCTTCGGTGGGTCGGCCATATTGATTTGGTTTTCAGACGCGGACGAGGATGGCGGTCTGGAACGGTTGGTGGGCTGTGTGGGAGCGAGATGGCTGAGCAGCCATGTATATTAGTCGCTGAGTAGAGTCCTTGCATTTGCGAGAATATTATGGTCGAGATGTCGTGGCGTGTTTCGAACTTTGAAAATTAGTTTTTATTTTTCTCTTTTAAGTTTTGGGGTTGAGCAGTTCTCTCCCGGGAGCGTCAGGCTTGGACAATGATGAAGACTATTATGATTGAAATCTAGAGTTTCTGTATGTAAAGTTGGGTTTTTTTTTTTTTTTTTGAATGTTAATTAATAAAGACAGTCACGCCAACAGGTTTTAACTTCATGTAGATACAGCAAACCTATACGATCACAACCGGCCACGTCAGAGGTTATGTCAACAATTATGGTCCTCTTCATTCATCTTCAGTTAGGAGACCCGCTACATTTCTGGTGCCTTGACCAGGATTTATGGTTATCTTAATCTTCAGTAAGCAGAGACGCGCTTCATTTTGGTGCCGTGACCAGGATGTTATGTCAACAACGACGGTAAAGACTCCGCGACTACTGCTAGCAGTCACCGATAACAATGGCCTCTACGCGTGTGTACCTCACAGCAGAACTTGCACAACTAAAGAATGTGGCAATGCAGCATCACGTGCCTGGCCAGCCACCCACCCCTCCCACCTTCCCGCCTGCACACACCAACCCGCCCGGGCCTCATCCTCCCGCATGCATCTAGCCATCTGCCCGGGCTCACGCTGAACTACTGATAAACTTGTCCGCTGCAACTCTCTGCGGCTAAGCCAAACAAACAAGATGTGTCCGGCTGTTGCTGCATGTTTGTATTACTTACGTTGAAATTATTTTTTTTAGGCGTGGGAGGGTTATACACGGAATATTAATTTTTCTCTAATTTACATCTTCGGAATTTTGGGAAGGGGGGGGGGTGCAGTACACGAGTAAATACGGTATCTCCCTCCTTCCTCCCACTACCCTTTTAACTCTTGGTAGTATATGACCAAGGACACTGTGCACTGTGATATCGATAAACAATATAAGCTGTGCGGAATTTTCTCCACAGACCTTGACATGACATTTCCCGGCATGCCATTATTAAGAGTGCTATATAGGTATCCAAGTATAGGGTAATGCAGTGTATTCTGTTTAACAACATAATAAGAGGTAGGTTATATGTAGAGGGCTGCGTTTTTTTGTGGAGGGAGATAAAAGATGAATGTGTGTTGCCAACATTTGAAAAATTGTCAAACGTTTTATTTTTGCAGCCAAATTTTTTTTCAAAATTAGGGTACTTTGAGCCAGTGTTATAAATTACACGTTACTCGAATCGCGAAAAGAAAATGTTCGCAACATAGAGTAGGTAATTCTGAACGCAGTGGTATAAAGATATAGTAGGGTCATCGCTGAAAATCTCTTTTAATTTTGTTCAAATGAAACGGATATTTGCGTATTTTTCGAGGCCGTCGCGTGGTGTTCTCTGGCGACGGCTACTCCATACCGGTTCTCCATGAGTTCAGGCATGCTGGAGTGGGGGTACAGCAACAACCTTGGCACCCTGCTGGGCAACCTCTTCTGTCACGGAGGGGCGCGCTGCTGATTTCTACTTCAGGTTACAGGTTCCGGTTATTCAGCTGGTCCACCACCCACAAGTCCTTCCTTTCTCGAGACCACTAGCCTATGTATGATCCCGAACTGCTTCAGTTATACATAACGTCTAATAGATGTTTATAGTAGACTGTGTGATATAACATTAATTCTGTTTGCTCAGCATGTTGAATACAATGCTTTTATTTCAAATGAAACTTACCTACCAGTGTAAGAAAGCTTACCTCTTGATTGCATGCAGTGGACCATATTGATGCAAAAGTCTATATTATTTTTCTTGACAGTTGCATTTTCTTTTTACTCTTGTCTGGTCTACATCGGTCTAATCGATTATTCATACTGGATTAGCATGCCATAGGCTACTTAGCATAAACAAAAATTTTGAAACTCTCAACGTAATATACTGAATATTAAAAAATATATATCACAACTCTAAAAGGAAAACTAGCCGATTCAGCAAATTTTTTTAATAACAAAAATTGTTCTTCGTGAGTTTTTATAATAATTGATTACGTAGCCTATGGAATGTTATTTCAATGGGAATTATTTCATAAGTAAGTTCGTTGGTTTTTTACTTTTTGCACGGCAACGCAACATGCAAATTTTAATTTTGGGCGCACCGTTATGAAAACTTTGCGAGCTTTAATTATTTCGTAAGAGGAACTGTACTCACAAGTATCGTCTACAAAACTAATGCCATTTCATAAAAATATAATAATTTTGAATAAAAACGCAATTTAATACCCTTAACGTCATACAATTTTATCCTTAAAAATTTCCGAAGTAGAGGACGAAAAAAATGATGCTGAATACCCGCAAATAGGTTTATAATAATATTGCGTAAAACTATTTACTGAAATACAGTTATGTTAGGGGCAAAAACTGATATCTGCAAATGTAGGATTGTCTGTAAACTTTCTGGCAAAAAACTGTATATGTTTTCTAGACTTACAACGGAGACAGCGAGCAAATAGTGAAGAGAGTGAACAATGCAAAATTTATCCTTTTTTTTCCGTAGAGGGTGGCCAGCATAACATTGTATATGGATGCATAGTGTTTTTATATGAAATCTTTATTTTAGAAGTCAACAAGGCGTCAGATTTTTGGAAAGATTGAAAAATATATTTCTTCGCTTTTCAGCGAAAAATTCAATTTCAAAGAAACTTGCATAAGAGGCACAACCTGACGGGAACTGTAGGCTTACATTCGCACATAATCCATTAATATATTTTTCAAACTTTTGTTATTAAGTAAAACAAATTTTTTTGATCAGTTATTTAATATAAAGGTTTCTTTCATACATTAATTTTGTATAGGTTGTAACATTAAAACAGCATATTACTTTTCTGCAGCATTATGAAGAATATAGAATAAAAGGTATAAATTAGAGTTGAATCAGTAATTCAGGACCGCTTAACGCAGTAGGTTTCAGCAAGTTAAAATAAAGCATCGACCACGGTCGTAGAATTACAGATCTGGACACTGGACTATCTACCAATGCTATTGAGTTGACCCCTTTATGACTGAAAGCGCCACTAGCAATGAAGTGTTGTTTTAACATTGCAGTATAGCGTCGTACTAGCATTTCTCCTAGCAGCTCCAACAAGAATTTGCTCCTTGCAATCCCATTTACGCAATGTTAAAACAACCCCAGAGTGCCAGTGGCGCCAATCAGTCATAACGGGGTCAATTTTCAACTCCAAGTGTCCAGACCTGTTCCTCTATGGCCGTGGCATCGACCATAAACTACGGCGATGGAAACAGAATTACTAGGAAAAGAAGGCACTGGCTACCGACAAAGTCCGCGAAGTGTTTCCCTATTTGTCGAACCTGGGGTAGCTCGCAAGCAACAGAACCTGCTTTGCTTCAATGGTGTGGTAACCTATATTTTAAATATATGTTGAATGTTGATTTAAAAGTACGTTTAATTTAATGAATAAATGTACCACACTTTCTATATTTGCGTCCGTATAGCTCTAGAAAAATGCAAATAAAAGAGCGTTTATTTTAGCTCGGTAAAAACGAGTGCCACCTTGTTGATGTCCTTGTGACGTCATTGAACTTGTTATTGCGTGTCTGTTGTCTGTAACTCTACACCAGCAACTTATGTTAAGTTCGTGAAATTCCATTAAATCCCGTTATTTAGGTGGTAAGAATGGGTATGGTGTGAACTCCAATTAGCTGTAAACGTTTACAGTGGCTACTTGGTCAGCAATACAACTGAATTTATGCCAAATGCAATATTTACTACAACGCCTTGTGATAATACAAGGCGGACTGGCGTGGTTTCTATGAGATCAGACGTAAAACCGTCTGCTGTTAGCGACAAAGTACAGTTTATGTACTCGGTGGTTATTTCAATGTATTGTGTACAGTATGACACGGTAAGCATGAAATGAGTTAGTATTTTTAATTTAAAAGTTGCGACCAAATCTCGACGTCTGTTCAATTTACTGTGTTTTTGCTGATCCATTGTGTGGCTGCCCTGCCTGTTGAAACCACTTAGCCAATAAGCGAGCTCAAGGCACAGTGATTGGCTGATAATTCGAGAGATAAGCGGGGTCGTGCAAAATTTTATAATAGACGGCAGCACAGAAAACTGCGACTATCAAGGCCTCTCACTAGAAACGTAAAAATTATTATGAGGAAAAAGATTTTTTTATACAAATATTAGTTTGTTATATTACATTCCTGACTTCCGCAGCCAAAATGCTCCATCACCAGTCTGTAAAAGTCAGTTTTGCTTTTACGCATTCAAACTATTAGCTTGGTAGGTTCACATTATTCAGTTGACGTTATAAATCAAAATGTGGTCAAAATAAATTAAATGCGCCTTTTTCACTCATATCAACTCAGTGCCAAGTGACGGCAAATCTGCGTTATTTATTAAAAATTTTGCAATCGGGCATGCATTAACAACGAGCCAATTTCCCAATTTAGCTTTTAAGTAACCAGAACTGTTAAATTTAATCAGTATTTTAAATCGGTAAAAATCAAATATCGTATAGATTGTTTTATTTTGTACGTCAGGTGAAATATGATGGTAGAGTCTAAACATAAGTGTACGTGTAATCAAATACTTACTATAATATGCTTGTAATATTTTCGTGTCCGTAGATGTAAGCAAGCCAATTTACATGCATAAGTAATGAATTGAAAATTATCTACTGACAAATTTTCACTTTTAGGAAAAAAACAACGCCTAGAAGCAGAACAAAACTTTCTTCCTGCAGAACATATTATGTATAACTATAATGTTGGATAGATGTGCTTCAATCAATAATTTTAACCGTAACAGATGTGTTCATAAATGTGTTTGGTAAGATACGTGCGGTTTCATACGAAAAATAATGTAATTGTTTAAATTTTATCTTGGCAAGTGTTTGACACCTGATTTTGTGAACTTTGAGAATTTTATAAATTTTGGTTTTCTTTTCAGCAACTATTTTAAATAATTTTTATTTATGTTATAAACACAATTCCACATTAAATTATTTTCTTTACCTTTTGGATATTATTATTTTAAGGCCAGTTTTATTTTTCATTTTTAAATTTTTTGGTTTTGCTTAGTTTTGTGGCATTATACAATCTTCTGGAGGAGGATAATTACTTTTTCTACTACCTTGTCCAAAACACAGACTGTATTGTGTAATATCAAAGTGTAATTGTAAGCATATCTTGTAACATATGCATTCTGGAACCAGTGTATAAGAGAGTTAGGGTATGTGCAAGAGAGATGGTAGATGTTCAGGGGTCAACCCCCTCCCGCCAGTAGTGCCCGAAGGGGCCTACGATAGTGCCGAGTGCAATCACCGCACGACCCTAAACTTGAGTGTCGTGTGCTTAATTTTGAGTTGTATAAATAAGGGCTGAAGAGGGCTGGACGGCAGAGTTCCACCG
>PNEQ01004837.1:0-18602 GCA_003012365.1 Medauroidea extradentata
TAATTATCTTGCAGATATTTGTATATAATTTGTAATTACTGTTTATAACTTTAAATTTGTCTAATCTAAACTTTCTTATGTAATATGTATGTACTTGCAGTATCTGTTCATTGTACTTGTGATTTCTTGACGTGTTCCATAGCCCTGTGGCCTGAGCCAAGCAAGGGGGCTCTACGGAACAAGAACTGAAAATAAAAAATAAAATAAAACTGTCGGTAAAAATATTTTGCTGATTACTGACACTTTTCCCTTATTGTTTACGGACACTGGCGAATTATCAGTGATATCACTGAAATCAGTGAATAACGGAAGGTGGCCTATACCTACTATTTCTTTTCTATGCATGCGCTAGTATCGCGTGGTGGTATGTAATGAATTGAAATCCGTATTAATCGTACAGATTGTTTTATTAAATATGTGTTTATATTGCAGATTTTATTGTTTGAAAGTTATTTTATAATTTTACGTACTTTATACAACTGTTTCATTGTTAGTTTGCTTATTGTTTGTTTTGGTTCCAGATTAGTGGTTGCGTCTGTCGGATAACTCTTTAAAATGGTAAGTTTTTTCAACGGTTCATGTATTTTTGTATTTGTTTCTGTAACGTAAACGTTTAGGAGGCAGGAACTTGGCAGGTAGTCATTCTTTGCTCACTATGTATCCTACATAACCTATCTATTAGGTGTAATCTGGTTTACGTTATAGCATTTATAAAGTTTGACACAATGTAAGAATGTAATGCATTGGGACTGAATACCTTTGGTTTGTGCTCTGTATGTTTAACCTCTGATAAAGAATTAATTAGAAATAAGACTACGAATACCTATTTGGTCACAGTTATTAGAGGATAGAGAAAACATAATATCATGTAGCAATGTGGACTGCACTGAGAACAGAAAGTAAGTGGTAGCATATATGTACTAGGCTGTGTTCCAATTCGTTGCAATGTTCCCTCGTTCACTTGCCCATGACCCCTTCGAGGTGAAATGTGTATTCGTGGTTTCAGACACCCTTATTCATTTAAATAACATAGCCTATATTGTACATGTATAAATAAAGTCAACAATTCTGCTATTCAGAAATTATAAAACGAATTTTTCGTGAGTAAAACTGTACACTGTTTTTGAGAGAACGTAGGTAAAATGTTTAATGATTACTTACATCAAGTTAACTAGATTACTATCTGTGTACTTAATCAAACGGCGGAAAGATACTCGGCACAATGAAAACTGTTAAAAAATTGTATTGATTGATATATGTTTATGCGTATTTTTAAAAGTGCTTAAATTATCTTAAACATTTTTTGATTTGCTATTTATTTAGGGAATATAAAGCAAATGTGTAAGGGAATATATTTGCACACATTAGAAAATCATGAAACATAGCTAAACTTTATAGTCGCTTCGCCATTTCGCGCAACATTTCTACACCATTATCATGCAATCGCACTTCGTAAATAAATATATCTCATTTCGTCTGTCGAAAATCACAGCAAAGTACGTAAGGTGACGTCGTACTCATCCTTAGCTAAAGGGGACATTTAAGTGTGAATTCGTACCCTTCGCTTGAATTGGAACAGCACTTAGTGGCGTCACATCCGCGATGCATTTTTTAAGTGCACAAAGCCAGTTAAGACCCCTTAACAGTCTGAATTGGAACACGGCCGTAGACTACAACTAGTCCAGCGAGAGAAAAGCGAACTACCGCTGTGTTGTCATTTACTGCAGCTTACAACTGATGTGACACACCACAGCACCAGCCATCATACTGTGGTACAGACACCCAGCATCTATAGATGTGAACTGAAAATGTACACTGGACTGAAGTTAGCTCTATCCTGTGACTGGATAGAGCTGGCGGATAGATCTAACTTCAGTCCAGTAAATGTACATATATAACTTCGTGTGGTTTGTCTGATACCACTCGATTTACTGGGACTGTGGCGATAAAAGTTGCTTTATCTTTGTATTCTAGGCCTTATATACCTATTCCCAAATGTAACTGATATGGCTGTAGGGAATTCAAAAACTATGGTTGTGGGAAGGAAAGTCAGGGCAATAAGAAAATATGATACATAGCTTCCAGTATTATAGCCTCATTGACATACCTACTGCACTTATCAAAAAGTCGTTATATTTTCTGTTTCTCTGTTTTTGCCACTGTGTCTCCATCGACTGTATTCCATTAACTCTTGTTAGGCGCTGAACATTTCACCTCCCTGTGATGTGTGAACCTACTATTGGGAAAAGTTTTTTCCCATCACAGGAGGACTAGTGGTCGATTAGTATAACAGGCACTAGGATACATTGAATTAGATTTAATGTGCAGGTAATGCTGTAATCACAACAGCATAATTGGCGAAATGCTACACTAAAATTTGAGTTATTGCGAACACTAATTTGATTGCTGCACTTAAATACTAAAAAAATATTATATGTAGATTTATTTTTGCCACTACAAATCAACCTGTTGTATAATAGCCATTAAAGCTTACATTATTTTTTATCATCATGTTTATTAGTAATATATTTGTCATTCACACCGTTATATCATCTGTCTTTCAATGTTGTTTGGTGAAATATTATTGATTAAAAACACTGTCCGTTTATGTACTTCGATACTTCGGAACCCTGAACTTGTTCCGTCCATCCCACGAGAGATGATATGCTATACGAGTATCATTTTAAAGCTTTTAACCACGACCTCCCGCGAATATCACACTCTTAGTGACAGTTGCGGCCAGAATCAGTTTTATATGTGGCTTCCCGCGAATCGACCCACGCCCACTCTTCGTGAAGGTTGCGACAGAAGTCTGTTTTCTCTCCGTGGCTTGCTACATGTCTGCAGTGGCTCCAAACGACGCGTCCACCCTTTGCAGAGGCTGCCGCAGGAGATCCTATGTATATATGCGGTTTACCACCATCGGCCGCGGTGGCTCCCCGCGACGTGTCAACCCTTCGTGGAGATCGTCGCCGGAGTCCTATGTACGCGGCTTACTACAATTGACAACGGTGGCTCCACGCGACGCGCTTCCACCCTTCGTGGAGGTTGCCGCCAGAGTCCCTATTAACTTTCGCCTTTGCATCTACATGGCGAACTCTCCTAGTACCGCCCCCGTGTTAACTTTCAGCCAATTGAGTCTCTTGGGTGACGACGACAATAACCCCTGACATTCCTGCACATCAATTTATTGCATCTTTTTAAAATTCACACACATTAACATTAATATCCCTCTGTTATTTACAAAATTTTATAGAATTCTGATGACTAATTATAAAGTTAATATTAAATTGCACAGCAGGGGAGGGGGGCGTAACCACGCCTCTAGGTGCCCCAATTTTCAGCATTCACGCCACGTGTCTGTCTGCTCAAGGCTGCTCGCTCGCTTTCACCCTTTGTTTTCGCAACTTTCCCTCCCCTGCTTTGTTAAGTGTCAATCTGCCTCTGGTCATACTGCGACTCACGCCAGTATTCAAAACTAAATTACACATTAATTACTTTAAACCAATTTTGCAATTGAGTCACATAAAACAAACAATCCTAATCACAATGCAATTTCGACTGGCTTTCTACAACTATTCTAACCTAATTTACAGTATTTACAATATATATGTTATTTACTTACATTTAAAGGCTTATCCCGGTTACATCACATGTGGAAATAGTCATGATTACAGGTCACCTTAGAAAGGTTCCGATAATAACTTGTTATTGGGCAATTGCCTGATAGCAGGCTGTAACCTTCTCAATCTCTTACTAAACCTTCCACTCCCCCCCCCCCTTCTTCTCCAATCGTCCTGCACAGTCGCCAACTGCTCCGAAAGTAATTAATACTCCCACACAAGCATATTAAGCGTTGACTGCCTACCCCACTCAGTTCTGCTCTTCGCCTGGTCTATTCCTTGTTCTCTCTTCCTCTGTAGTCTACCTTAGTTGACAGGCTGCCTAACTTACCCCAGCCTACCTCTCCATTTACAACCCTGTACATCCTGACCAGCTTTTTTCCTGCATTGAGTTATACCTCAGTTCCTTCAGCATCACAGATGGCTGAAAATTCCCTTCGTCCTCACCAGCCTGCCAGTGCCTTCTCGATTTATCCTTCACCTATCTTATCGCCCGTCTTTGTACCTTCTTCAGCTCCCGCACCTCCAATTCTACATACTTGTCCTACTCTGCTGCCGCATACTCTTTCCTTTAGACACCACTCTACCTGTCTTCTCCACCATAAGTCACTCTTTGTCATTATGCCTGGGTACCTGCTTTTCCAATCTGTCTATGTTAGTTCTCGTAGCCTTTTTCATCGTAAATCTAACAATCTTTGACTTTCTCAGGTTTATTTTAGTTTTGTTCTCTTCCATCCACAATCTTATTCCGTTAATATCATCCTGCAACTGATTCCCTCCACCCATCACTGCATATAAAACAGTCTTCTGCAAACAGTCTTTTTTGCCACTTACCCTACACTGTCATTTGTCTTTATAAACAATGGCTCCAGATGTAACGTGTCCCTTTTGTGATTAGTTCTCTCCTACTTTTACCCTCTGTCTCCGCCCCTTAAGGAAGTCTCCAATCCATCTCACTACAACTTTGTCTATTTTTGTGTAAGCCCTATAATAACAAAACTGTCGTAAAATAAATACAGTTCATTGCTAATTCACCAATTTTACCATTTTGGCCCAAAATTAAAAAAAAAATTTGAGCTATGTAATCACGTCCATGGCATGAATAAAGTAGAAATGGTACTTTATTTGGAAACTGTGTCATTTCCCTGATTTTCACTGCGCTCACATAAGAGCCTCGGCACTGATTAGGCTAGCAAGTATTTTATTTGAGTCGTGCCCATCATGCTGATATGATTCTGCCATAATTCAGTATCCTTGTTTTCACTAGACCCCTGGAGAAGGTAAGAGCCTTCAAGATAACTTAGATAACCATTATGGTGAGGTGCAAATATGGAATTTTGTTTCATACTGACTTTCCCATGTAAACTTTGTCAGTCATTATGCCACACTTTTTATCTATCCCATTAGATCTTCTCTCAAGCAAGGTGGCCACAGACCTCTGCAAAATGAATTTATGGCATCTGTCATGACGTCACACAGCACTTTTCATCTCCCCCTTAGATCTTTTCTCAAACAGGGAGGCCACAGACCTGGAAAATCTGGAAATATCTGCAAAATCGAGACCACCTGGAAATATCATTGACATTTCAAGGAATTTGTGGTCCGTCTGGGATGATTCAAGGAATTTTTTTGCACTGCTAATTTTGAACTTCCAAAAAGTCACAAAATTAGAAATAATGGAGTTTGAGAGTATTATATTATTACATTTTTTTTCTTTCTCCAGAAATTTATCTTGTATTAGTCTCATAGAATTCTAGTGTTTGACAGTTCTGAGGACTATCATGTGTACAAATTTCTACAGAAAAATTCTTTTCATTTTGATAAACTGTACAGTTTGAGATTTAAGGAAGTGTGTTTGTTCAAAAATTGCTTGTGGCAGATGAAAACACTGTTTATTTTATAAAAAATAATGTAAACACAACTGTCAGAAAGTGGAATTCTTACATGAGAAGAACTAACTATACTTTGTTATTCCATGGTTGTGTGTGACATTCTGACACAGAATTAACTTGAAAAAGGGTTACCTTAGATGAACTATATGTGGGTTATTTCATGGTTGTGTGTATGACATTCTAACACTGGATTAACTTAAAATAAGATAGCTATTCGTTAAGTGTCTCAAGAATGGTTGATTTGGTTAAGAGGATTGCACTTACCGTTACCAAAATATAAATAGTTAATCTATATGCAACTGTATTATATGCTCCTCTTTTATGGAAATGAAATTGGTTCTAAACTTTTGCTCTCATGAAAGGTGATTATGATTTAATCTTATTGAATATAAATTAAATGTGCACAAAAGATGATCTAGTCAAGTTTCTCATCAAACTTGTTTATCCTCATGTACACGTATGTGATTATACTTTGTCAGGTTCATTGTTATATCTGTTTAATGTTTGGGCATGTTCATTGGCTGGACAACACAAAAGTGTTAAGCCTTGAAATCTTTACCTTTATTGGAAAATTCGTTAAGTAATTGCCAAAAGTAATATTCATGCTCGTGAAAAGGCGGGGAAATTTTTGGTTTTGTGTAAGGGAATATTCCCACCAAGGCTTTCTTTCCTCGATTCTCTGATTCCCGGTGGGGTCAATCCTCAGATTTTCGCATGTGGGAATCGTGTTGGATGATACGACCTGGCTGGTTGGTTTTTTCAGTGATCTCCATTTTCCCCTGCCTTTTCACTCCGGTGCTGCTGCTTACTCACCTCATGTCACCCCTCACCAGCTCTAGAGGAATAAGTAGGGAATTTTCTTTTTTGAAATGTGTTGCCACTCTGCTCAAAACACGTACAGCGAATCGGGGTTTCGGGCAGGGATAGTTAGAAAAAATGTAATAGGCCTATTAAACGTATCACAAAGTAAAACAAGCGTTAGGAGTTAGTTTCGCTATCTGATACCAAATGGTATCAAATAGTAATTTTGCTAAGGAAAAGCAGCCCACAATATAATTTAAAGTTACCAACTTACCTTACACCACAGTTGTATATTCTATCCCAATTTTTTCCAGAAGCATATGTAATCCTATTATCGATGTTGCTTTTTTTTTATTCTCTTACTCCAAAGCTATGTCTTCATAAACCCAACAAGATACAGTTAAAACAACCTAACACTATTTATAATCAACACTTAACTGACTTGTTCACATGCCACTATTTCATGTTGCTATACATGCACAATTCTCAATCAAGCTTCTCTCCAGTCAACAGATGTGTACGAGTTGCAGCACCACAATTTAATTTATATTGTAGTTTCCCGACCTAACAAAACTGTTGTTGGCGTCTGTATACATACTTTTTTTTAGGGTAAGTGTTTGTAAAAAAAAACCCCAAGGACTCATTTACTACAAATTTTAAGTTTTTAACCCACAATCAACAAAATATACCTAACTTGAAGTAAGAATTTTGGATATGGTTACTTTATACTGCCAACATGTTATAGGTGTATTTTTTAAGCTTGTTATTGAATATGTCTGTAAGTATAGTCTACCTGTATCTTGTGTAAGAATTCCATATTGTGACAGTTTTCTTCTGAGAAGTGTGTTTGTAAACATGATTGTTGGTGACTTGAGTTTTTACCGGAAGCCAGGTATGTTTAAAGCTCCAAACAATGGAACTGTCAGGTGCATTTCTCAGAAGAGAAATGTCAAAATATGGAAAAGTTGCATGTACAGGCCTACTTCTGTTTCCATAGCTTATAGTCTAACTGATTGGGAGAATTGTTTTTAACATCTATGAGTGTGTATTTGAGCAGCTAGCTTTCAAAACCAGACACTGCCCTACTACTCAGACTATAGGGGCATAGGTTAAACATAATGTAATATTGGTGAATTACACTCAAATATGTGCTCTGATATTCAAAAAGTTGCTTGTCCCATAGAAAAATCAGGCAAAAATTTGAGTTTTATTTAACATCAGATATGTTCACACAACTGTGATTTTGTATATAAAATGAGGGCTTAATTGTGTGTATCTATCGGAAGGCCTAGAGTTATAAAGTGCCACCTACCATCTTTAGAGCCAGATATATTATGATAGTTTTAAGAACTAAACATGGCCAATTTTTCTTTAACTAACGAAATATGTGTGTGTACATGGTATGTTCATAACCATAATTGACAGTATTAAAATGACGTGCAGTAATACATCAGCCATGTTAAATTGGATGTGAAAATGTCTGGTTTTGAAAGTTTGTTCTATATTTTGTAGGAGTGCTGTCACCTTCAAGTTAATGTTATAATACTTTGAGGCTGCTGTACAGTAGCATGCAGTGTCTGTTGTCCAGGTTGTTACTATTATTAATATTGTAGTTTGCCTAATTGTTGCCATTCATAATTGATTGCACGTTACGTATATATTGCTAGAGATCAGCAAGGTTGAAGCTATACATAGCAAAAGTTTCAAGCGTGTGTTTAAATTTTTTGTGTGATTTTGTGTGTCATCTACCAACAGCTTGCCCTTCTCTCCTGCAGGGTTACGGCTACAGGCTCTTGTCCATGCTGTTGTGAAAATACTTAATTAAATTCTTAAAGGAAGAAAATAACATAGAACTATTACATAGATTTGTTGCAAATTGTTTTTAGTATGTAGCCTAATTTTTTCGTTGCAAAATAATAGCCTAAATAATTTTACCTTATTTATCAATTTTAAATTTTTGTAGACAGTAGACAAGGTAAAAACTTTGTAACATGTCTGATCAAAAAAATTTGCACATTGTTTTTTCTTATACTATGCTTTTAAAAATTAATATTTGGAAAAACAGCATAAATAGAAACTTGTGGCCTTAATGAGAAGTTGATTTAGTTCATTTTGTTTTATCAGTAAATATCAAGAATCAGTACTCATCGTGTAGTAGCTAAACTATTGGTGTTACAGGTAAAGTTTGTTGATAAAAAATTTTTCTACAGCGATGAAAAGTGTCGTATGTAAAGAAAATTTTAGTTTAGTTAACTTTGAAATTTTGCAGTTTTTTGTCCAAATTCCAAGTCAGACACCCTTGTTTTACGTTTTCGCAGTGATATGTGTTTATGTGGAACTAGCGTTAGTAGCATTATCTATTGAAACTAGCGCTAATATGTTACGCAACTGTTCTTTAGCAGGGGTGTTAAGACATATCGAGATCCTGGTACATGTACTAGTTTTCAGGGTGTTGTACCATGTACCAGGATACTTACATCCTGGTATGTGAAAGTACCAGGATTTCAGAGCTTAAAATACTTAAGACATGTTTTAGTATTTAATATTTGTTCATGTCTGTAAGCATTCGCGAACTTTTTTTACCATGTACCAAGTTTTCGTTTAAAATGCCAGCTTTTTTGTGGTGTTGGTACCAGGATTTTGGAGTTGCCATATAACACCCCTGTTCTTTAGGCAGCAAATTCAGTACTTGAAAAACCGTCATGTTTCTAAACGCGTGTTTTTGTGCAGTAGCTGTGCATATTCAGGGAGAGTTTGACGGTGTGCAGTACAAATGATACTTGCAAGTAAAAGTCTTCACAGTGTGCTAGTGGCGTATGTAGTGTGTGTTTTATAGATTTTTTTTTTAACTCTCGTGAATGATAATTATTAGTTGAATTTCGCTGATTGATATACAGTAGCGAATATGTTACGCGTACAACGTGTGTGGAAAGATGTTAATTCATGTACCTCAACCAAAAGGGACAGATTCATAATTTACTGATAGTGGTGAATAATTTGTAACCGCCATCGGGTTGAATAAGTAAACACTTTTTGCTTCAGACATTTCTCTTGTTATTTTAGTAAAACAAGCGTGTGCCATGTGCGTTTGGCATTGTAGTGGTTGTGAACAATATTTATGACGTTTTAGTAATGGGAATATCTGCCTAACATGCATACACTGTATGTATTAAATTTTTTGTGTATCTTTGTGCGACTTCTATTGGCGTTAGAATGGGTATTGAAGGCGTATAACATTGGTACACCATGCGTACAATGTGAATAAAACTGCAATGTATTTTCTCTATATGTATTTCAGTTTAAAATATTTTTAATGTGGTATACTAGTACATTAGTGCAATAGGTAAATTGCATGCATTTACTACTGTATTTTCTACGCTTTCAATTCGTGCAAGGATGAGTTAAAATAGCTTTCATTATTGTGTATTCACATGGTTATTATGAATATTTTGCATTCGCGATTTCCCAGATTTTAACATCCCTTTACCGCTGTAGACTGTTTATAACGAAGGTGTTTTTATTACTGACGGCTATTATTGTTATATTTAACTGAAATTACTCGTAAATAGTCAGTTCTGCTGGTTATTATTAATTTACTTATTTTCCCCACAATTTCCCTGATTGTGATAGCCCTCCCCACTATTGAGTTTTTATAAAGTAGGCTTTTCGGGACTTGTGCATGTTTTTTCTTTATTCTATTTACATAAAATGATTCGTAAATATTTTCCTGTATTTATTGGTTATTTGAAGTATTTTTACCCTATAATTTCCCTGATCTTCATAGCCCTCCCCACTAGCGATTTGGTAGAATGTAGTAATAATTATTCATCGTGACTGTTAATTTCTGTTATTATTCAATGTAATTAACCATAAATAGTACATTTCTGCAGTTTTTTTGTTAGTTTTCGCATGATTAGTGATTCTTGATTTTTTATCGTTAAAGTAAACTCTTAGTGCCATATTCAGAAACTTTTAGTTAAACCTGGTCTAAACATAGACCACGATTAAACCCCGGACTGAGAGCTACTAAAATATTGTATTCAAAAGTACACTTTTTTGTGACTTTAAACCATGTGTAGTAGTGACTGTTTAAGCCTTTTAAGTTTGGCAACATTGCTTAACTGGCAGTTGCCATGACGATTAGTCAAGCATCATGTTCTTTTTTATTGTGTTATGAGACAAACTAATTGTACATTAAAATATTATATCTAGGAAAGAGTTGTCATTGTAAAATATGTGTGTACATGGTAAAACTCCTTGTAGGCTAGATACTTTTATATTCATAGGAATATTTTTTAGCATTGTTCAATAAATCCAATTAACTGCTAAGATATAGGCTATTTTTAAAAACTGTCATTCTCTGCTGTTTTATTTTACGTTTTTTGAATTGCGAATGTGAAAACATACTTAGTGACAAATTAATCTTTTTAACACACTGTCATGTTTGTTTTAATCCTAAAATAATTTTAGGTAAATCACACCTTAAACTAGCCACCTACTTTAACTTCAACCATGTCTTAAACCTGTACTAAAGTAGTCATCTCTAATTGCACATTCTCAATATAGAAAATCTCAAGTAGTGACTAAATATGGCAATTTAAACCATAAGTAAAATGGTTTCTGAAAACGGTCCTTATTATCTATGTTAATTAATGTCAGGTGATTCGTAGATAGTTGGGAAACACTGATACTTCAAAAATATCCTATTTGCCAATATGAAAATAAAAAAAATGAAATTCATAGTTCAAACCAAACACTATAACAATGTATGGTTTTGCCTACGAATACAGTAGTAGTACTAATAATAAATTAACTTGTAATTTACCAACCACCTGGTGGCAAACTTTAATCACCTACCAATCCCTTCCTAAACTTTCTGCCTCCCACCCTCCCCCCATCCACACTATGTCTGCATATATAAAAGGCATTGGCAAACAATGTTATTTTACCACTCACCCTGATTTTCGCTAAACTAATATTGCTATTTTCTATACCATCTGAACAGGTTGCCTTATTACACTTTTGTTACTGTTTTACATCCCACTTTATAACTTTTACTTAACCTCATAAGAGGCCCCTGGTCTCCCCTAGCTTCATAATTCTAATCATCGTGTTCCTCAAACATTGACAAGTATTGGACCCACCTGCAGCAGTTGTGCCTTTTCTGTATCAGTTAGCCCAACTGCACCTTTCAACTCTGGTATTCACCTGTCAACTGCCTTTACCTTTTTAAGATAATCAAACAAGTACCCCCATTTCTTCTCTCTACCCTCCTTCATTATAATTCGTAGGTTATCATTCCTTCCCTGCTCAATCTTACACGAGCTCTTTCCATTTGCTGCATCCTTCCTTAGCTTTTTCCTGTCTGTCGTTCATTTTATGTGCATCTGCCTGCACTTCCTTCTGTTTATCTCTCTAGCGCACCCTTTTCCCTCAGAATTAATAAAAAATGTTTGGGGTGCACTGTAACACGAAAAAAATGATGTTGAAATCTCGTTCGTCCATTCTTACGTGTGTGGTTTCGAAAAGTTTTTTTTTACAATATTTAAAAAAAAAAATTTTTTTCCAAGGTTTCAAAAAGGTTTTTTTTTTTTTACAAGAAATACTTTTTTACTGTGTTAAACACTGAATGCTACTTCAATAATCCAAAAACTGATTAATCAGATCACGAATAATTGGGAGTTTACGGTATTTGAGCAAGATAAAATATATTTGCACAGGTACAGTACATTTTATTAAAAAAATTTGTGCGTATATGTATCCTACATATGAGGCATTTTTTGTTTTTTCAAGGGAATATTAAAACTTACACAATCTCTTAAGTTATAACATTATATTGTCCATTCTGGATAAAATAAGCATTAAAATATAATTTAAAAAAAAAGCTAGCCATTACTGCATGTAATTCAACATTTACATTGGTTCTGTAGCCTTATTCCTTGTATGGTTTGCAGCAAATTAATTAATGTAGGTCCAGGTTTTTTATGTACTAAATTTATGAACTTTGAGCACTTACACCGTGCCACTGTAATGTTTAGGCCTAAAGTTCTCGCGAAACATAAAGCAGTGTATCTTGCAGTAGTTCACTGAGAGATGGCAGGAATTAGTTCATACTTTCGTGAGAGAGAATTTTTTTGCTGTTGTATGTGTAAGTATTTGTAACATTTATTCATTCGGACGTATAGTAAACTGTAGTGAACATTTTTTAAGAGGAAGTGGTACCATTGCATAAATTAATGTCAAAAAAGTCAATTTCTATCACCATGTTTTGGAAATCAGTATAGAAAACATACTGAAATAGAGCAATTTTTTTAGAGAACAATTTTCTCCAACTTTGTGAACAAATATTTTTTCACGATGTTTCACTGCAATTAAGTGTATGATACTTACAGAAGCCTGCAATTTTTAATGATTCATTTACCATTGATTTATGGATCACACCCTCATTTAATCATGGAGTTCTGATATAAACTACAGTTTGAAGAATGACAATTTTTTTTTAATCATAATTGCAAGTTGGTAATGTACTAAATGGTTGGGTTGTTAATGAGTACCTGATTCCAGTAGTTACGATCACAGAAATGAGAGTATGTACTTCTGTTCATTGTGAAGTGTATAGGAAAGAGAAGAATTTTTTTCACAGTTTGTAGTGTGCCATAAGCATCATCATACTTTCTGTGTGTTATTAATTGTTGTGATAATACAAAAAAAATATTCTAGTTGCTTAAAATGTCTACAAATGATTATTGTTATAGTTTCCTTTTTATTTTTACAGCCGCGTGAAATCAAGGAAATCAAAGACTTTTTGCTGAAAGCGAGGAGGAAAGATGCAAAATGTAAGTTAATAAGGTTACTTTTAAAAAAAAAGCTTTTGTTAATGGCATGAAAATTAAGTAATTTTGTGCGGTTTGTTTTTATATTGTATAACTGCTTATTGGGTTTCAGCTGTTTGTAATGTTATTCTAGGTCAGTAATCTATACCCCATTTTTACATTTTATACTGTAAGTTTAAGCAAAAAAAAAATATATATAAGGTGATTTATACAGATTTTTTGTAAGTTTTTAAAGTGTAATTTTCGTTAAATTTTTTGATTGTGCTGTGAATGTTATCTTCTTAAAAATATATGTACGATTAACAGTATATTAACTTGCAGAAAGTCATTATTACAGAATTGTTGCTGCCTGACTTTGTCACTACTACCCTGTTTGGCTCAACAAGCTGTTACTGGGCACTGGGCACTGGGAATACTTAGCTGCTGGCTAGTGAGCGAAGTAACCTGCTGTTCCTTTGTGTGGAAATATTTGTGCCCAAACATAGCGAGGGTGCACTGTTTTCTTATGTCTACTGTGACATGTCTTGCTATCGACACATCAACTGATGGAGAGGTTATATAGCTTCGAAAGCTCCAGATAGCTAATGTATGGAGACGTTAACTTTAACTGTGGTTTTATTAAGTAAAACTCACGTATTCCATCAACTGTTGTTGTTTTATTTTAATATGTATCACATTTTCTATTGTTTGATATGTATTTACAAATGGCAGTTAAGCACCAATTACAAACAAAACTATTATTACCAATGTTCATATGATGTCTGGTGCTACCATATCCAAAAAAAATGTTGCCTGAAAATTTAATGTGTTTGCATGGTCATAGAATTAAAGTTATGACACAAATCCCATTATCTCCCGCCATCTTAGAGCAAAATCGTAATATAAAAATGGACTTTAGTGGGGCTGAATTCCCCAGTGGCCTCTCCACTGCGCCCTCACGACCTGCACATGTCTTCCTTCCTCCACCATCTCTACACGACTTAAATGTTTAATTTTTGCGTTACACGTGAATGTCGACATCTTCAAACCGGCCCTTACATTTTACTGCTCAATTCTAGATATGACTGACTACTGGAAAAAACAGAATTTATAGTTTCTCATCAAATTAATAAGGGATACCAACACAAATACATTAATTGGGGATGAAATATGCACATCAGCGGAACTACTTTCTTGACGCAATACCTGATTAACCCCCTGAAAAGGCTGACCAATGTACGTCATCAAACTACGTCATGAAGAAATGCCATGAAGCAAGCGATCAACCATAATATCAGCACCAGGAAAATTTAATAAACTACAGGGCTGCCATTGTCATTTTTTCGTAAGTCTTGTCTTTTTTTCTCATTTTTTCAGAGAAAATACTCATTTTACTAATTTTTTTTTTTTGTTGATTATTGGTAGAAACCCATGTTTTTTCTGACACACAAATTCGTGAAATTCCCCACCACTTCAAAATCTCCAAATTTGTAAATCATGTGCAAAATTACTAAAGAATGTCACCATTTATGATGTGTCCTATAGTTAAAAAAAACTTTGATTCAAGATATTGATTTTCGACCGAATGCGAAAGTGAGTTTAGAGAGTACTAAAGTAGCTGTGAAAATTGCAGTTGTTTTGGTAGAATGTGTTTATGTATCCTGGTTCTTCATGCTACACATTAAAATTTAATTTGTGGTTTGTAGTAATAAAATTTTAATAATTACGTTGGTCAATATGACATAATGAAGAACGAACAGAGAGTTTTACGTTTGTAATGATATTGTGTCGTGATTTAATCAGAATTGGTCTCTCGAAAAATGATAGGCTAACAATTCTTGTCACGTATAACGTAAAGTGCAGGGGATGAATGACAGTCGAGCGTACATTTTAACAGTGGACACAAACCAGTGATATACAATTATTGCGTCTTAAATATAAAATGCAGCGACGAAACACAAATAAAGTAGCAAGGTATTTAGGTTATTCAGAGTTATTAATACTTTATTGCTTCTTGGTCTAACATCAGATGATTAATACTGATGCTAATTAGTAAAATATGTGGTCAAAAAATTTATTTCAGCTTTAAATTGTTAGGTATAATTGGAGGAGTTTATGTAACCATTTTAATTGCAGAAAATTTTGTATTTCTTGTTGTCCACAAAGTGTCTAAGAGTTTACTGCTGGAATACATAGTACCTACTTAATGTATTATTTTGGTGACTAATGTCTTATGTACTTGTAACCCCCATTTCATTCAAATGTGACTTGTTTGTTCTATAGATCTAAACCAATCATCAAATGTTGTAACAAATGTATAGAATTTCAACCGTTAAGCTTAATTAAGAAATTTTAAGTAAAATTATTTATGTACATATTCAACAAAAGTAAGATACTCTGCACACATTCGGTGCTGCTGAAATATTTGTTGACATGTTAACATTGGTGAAATTTATGAGGAAATGACATAAAAAATATTGAAAAAAATTTCCCTTATAAATAATTTTTTACCTTGTCGTTTTATAAATTATCCACATTGTACAAAAATTTTCTCAACAAATGTGTGACTAGCCTTGCAAATTTAATATTTTATTTCAGCCTCAAGGGAAAGTGTCATTGCACAGCTTTAATGTTTT
Organism: Medauroidea extradentata; assembly: GCA_003012365.1. Classification (NCBI taxonomy): domain Eukaryota; kingdom Metazoa; phylum Arthropoda; class Insecta; order Phasmatodea; family Phasmatidae; genus Medauroidea; species Medauroidea extradentata. The sequence goes on from PNEQ01004837.1 coordinate 15,765, forward strand.
GAAAATACTGTTCCATTTGACATTGTCTTGGTCTTCTCTGTGATTAATAGTAAATTTTCCATGAGGAAAATGACAGAACGTTTTACAGGTGGCCAAGTTAATATTTTTTGGAAAGTTTTTTTAAATATATATATATATATATATATATATATATATATATATATAAAGAAGCTCTGCAGAGATGTTTTGAAATATTCTATGGCTGCAGCATCTGTATCACTCTCATATGTCAGGCTGATGTAGAGACTATAGTTTTTCTTTGTCACTATGGACTCTGTCAGATTATAGAACTTCTATGAATGAAAAAAACTTTTAATGTTTATATGGTTGTTAAATGTGGTCCAATGAAGACTTTCAAAAAAACTGTCCACACTATGTCATGAGCAGAAAGTTGCCAGCCAGTACTTATTCTGCCCCTAGCAAATATAAGCATAATATGGAACAGTAAAAGGTGAAAGCTTTTCTTGAACAACAAGACATTAAAAAAAAAAAAAAAAGCAACTTTAACGAATGAAAAGTATGGGAAAATAACTTAAATTGATGAGATTTTCAAACACCTCTGACAGACAGAATGTGACAAGAGAAAAACTGCTGATAGTCTCTACAAAAAACAGAGAAGGCTAAAAACCTGCAATTGGTAAGAAAGACTTAGAAGAAATCTCACTTGTACAAATAATGGATGAATCTGTTCCAAAAAAAAGCAAGCAGGTGTGACATGTTAAAATAAAAAAAAATTGATTAAAAGTTTTTATTTGAAAGGAACCAAAATAAAACATATCAGCTGCAATAGTGCATCCACAGCAGCATTATGTTGCACCACAAAAATCTATATTTTGAAAGTAAGTTGCAGATTGTTTATGCTTTCATTCTTATTTTTTAATTTTTTTGCTATATTAGTATGCGCAGACTTAAAAGTTGCTCTAGCAAGGAAATATGTTGGTTTAAATTTAGTTGATATGTTTGTCATAGTTATAAGTACTAGTGACATTTCCGTTAAGAATATGATTTGCAAAGTGGATATAAGAGAAATCTTTCATAACTGAAAGTTAATAAAATTAGTTTTATTTTTTTAATGCACAAGTAGTTTGACTGTTTCAGTTTTGTTTTCATTGACTCAACCTGTTTATAATTCACTGGGTTTTCATTGCATCATCAGAAATTGTAAATTAGTAATTTTTTAGTCATTTTTGGGCGATACTAGTCATTTTGCTCATTTATTTGACCCACCACTGCGAGTGGCAGCCCTGAAACTACTAAAATTTGCCAAAACTTATGAAATAAGAAAAATACAAAAAATGTTATATCAAAAATAATGAAAATGTTACTGTGGTCAATTTGAAACCAAACCAGCCAGGAAACTAAACGACTCTATTTCAAAATTCCCACTGTATTTTATATTTAAAATTTTAAATATAAATTTAAATCATTCATGTCCCCAATTACTAGGTGATCGAATCCCTGTTGTGTCATCCCGAACACCTGATGAACCAATACTGAATATGACATACAGCCTGTTAGTAAAGATTTAAATGTAAATAAAAAATATTTTACACAAATTAAAATACAATAAGGGGAAGTGCCTGAGCCTGAACACTTCACACTACCCAAACCAGGGTGGTAGGCCACATGCAAGCAAGCGGGGGTGTTGCCCACACAATCCCGCGTTACACCCCTTAACTGGGCTTTAACAAAGTCTAGCTTATTGAAAAATATTTACAATTCATAAAAATTTATTTTGAAGTGTGCAAGTTTATTCTTGAAAGAAATAAATGAACAACTTTTTGGAAGTAAACTTTCCGAGAGATATTATCGTATGATTTAATGAAGGTGTTATGAAAAATTATAGTTACATAGCTTCACTACTACGTAGATGGTCCATTAGCCTTTCCACACTTAGGTACAATTTGTTACTTTCTTGTCTGTTTAATGTAGGTCAATTACAATTTATGTTTTAAGATTAAATTTCTATTTAACTACCTTTATAATCTTTCAAAATTCTTAGGCAAAAGGTTTTTTGGGTTTTTGTGTTGAAATTATTCTGTCTTGTTCAGCAAATTATGTTATTGTTAATAGTTTTTTTAATTTGTTTAGCTGTCAAGATAAAGAAGAACCCAGAAAATGTTAAATTCAAGGTGCGATGCTCCAGATTCCTTTACACACTTGTCATTACAGACAAGGAGAAGGCAGAAAAACTGAAGCAATCCTTACCACCTGGTGAGTTTTGTGTTATTTTTAAGTACATTTTAAAATCTGTTACGGGGGCTCCCTGCAACATTTTTATTTAATGGTTTTAATAATTTTTATATTTGAATGAGACTTTGTTTTACAGGCATATATTGTGAAGCTTTTTACAGCAATGAAAATTTTCTAGTTTTCATAGTTTTTGTATAATGGCACGTCAAAACCAAAATTTGCATAAAACTGTTTTATTCAAGAAACTGAAACTAACTGACATACGGAAATGAAAATATTCCCACTGAAGAAGAGTATCGCGGGCTACGTCTGGAGATAATTAAAAAACCGCATTGAATATTTTGTGTATTTAAAAAAAAATTGCTGAATTTTAAATAAAAATGTCAACTTTGTATATATATATATATTTTTTTTTAAATACAAAAAATGGCAGTGCAATATTTTAACACATGGGTCATTCCATGGAAAATCACCCAATTTCAATTATTTTGGTTGCTGACCCATTTTGAAAAAATTTGAAATTTTGTCACACATAATGTACATATTTCAACAGTGCAAACCCAAAGTTATTGATTTTTATCTGCCCTCATTTTGATTTTACAGAACAAAATGGCCGGTACCGTGTACCAAAATTTACATTTTCAA
>PNEQ01004838.1:0-21607 GCA_003012365.1 Medauroidea extradentata
ATGTTTACATTATACTTAACACAATATACATTACAACAGCATAATAAATACACTTAAATCTTACTACCTTAAAATAACATGCCAGGGTTTTACCGAGTTACTAAAATTACTAATATGTGCGTAAATGTCTTAACGTCCCCAACATGGACTCTCATTTACATACTGTAATCTCCACGAGATATCGTGGTATGTTACAGGCTTGAACTTCGAAGAGTATAAATGTGGATAGTAGTTCATTTGCACAGCAATAAAATGCAATTTACTCTAAATAAAATCTAAACTTTAGCGCCGCCTGATAAATCAAGGCGCACTGCATGGTTTAAGCTTCAAGAAGAGACCTAATAGTCTGCTATTAAAGACAATAATACAGTTTACGTACGTAATGCTGTATTGTGTACAACATGACATGGTTAGTATAACATAAGTAAGTCCTTGTAAGTTAAAAATTGTAGTCAATAGCTTGCAGTTTGCGACGAAATCTCTGTAGCTCTAGTGTTTTGGCTGTTCCACTGGCTGTGGCAACGTCATCAGCCAATAGAAGAGTTCAAGGCATCCGTAGTTGGCCGATAATTCGAGGGGTGGGCGGGGTCTTGTGAAACTTGTCCCGAGATGGCAGCACAGCTGTCTCAATGCTGTTTACAAGAAACATAAAAATTACAGAGAGAAAAATTTTACTTGTAATAAAATAATTGATCAGCCATATTTTACCAACTCGCGCAACCAGAATGTTCGATTATAGTCTGTGCCACGTTGGTTAGATGCATTCCAAATATTATCTCGACAGGTTCACTTTTTGTATGCATGTGAACTTTGTTTGGTCGACCTTTCAAACCTAAACTTATGATTATATACCAAATCTGAAATGTTAAACTGAATTCGTAGTAAGTTATTATCTCTATGGAATTTTAATTAAATTCACATAAACTCAAACCAATAACAAAAACGTTGCAATGTGTGAGCGCTAATACCTTGCTGTCTTCACTCCTTTAAAATCAACTCAAGTGAAATAAATATTCGTTGTTGACTAACAAACCTAACCACGCATGCCCAAACAGACAAATTCCCGAATTAACTTTTAAGTAACCGGGTTTGTTAAATTTTATAAGTTTTTTTAGGTCGGTGAAAAATTCTGATACACATAATACGAATACGTAGTGGCTGGCGTGCGGTGGCTAACCAAAACAAGTAAGACGTCATTAATGTGTTAGCCAATAACAGTGGTTTTTAATGTTTGTGGCAGCGTTTGAAAATATGGAATTTTTAAAGCTGAATAATTCTATAATCCCAATGTTCACTGAGCTATTGTTTTGCCTGGCTACATTTAGTGCCAAAATAATTTGGAAGAATCAGGTAAATATCAAAATATTTTTCTAGGAATTTTCCCTATTGCCAGGCATGAGATCTTTTCTTGAGAGAAGTCTTGACTTTAGTATGTCTGTTGCACCATTTAATGCACTTTTTAAAAATTTTTGGGAATGAGAGGAGGGTACTGTAGAATTACTGGGCATCAATTTCCTCAGAAATCAGCATATTAAATTACATCATTATTTAATTTTAAACAAAAAGTGTGCTTTATGCCAATGACAAACCTTAACAACATTAGAGCAAAAACATGCACTTTAACAAAAAATTTTCAATTTAAGGGCTAGAAGTAAGGTATTTCAAATACTGCAACAACCTTTCACCTTGCCTCGCTGAGACTTCATCCTTCTTATTGCGACATCCACAGCTGGTTGTATAGGAGGAAGAAAGAACAGTCTACCATCTGCTTGCTGCCACTGCTCTTACCAAACAAACCACACTGACAGTTATTTATGCTTAGCAGTAGCGTAAAATGACCTGATCTTAATTTAATTGAAAACTGTAATTCAAAAACATTATCAATAAACCAAAGCAGAAAATAAAAGTTGATTGTAAAAGCACAATGACCACAAATGACTACAGAAATACTGAACATGGTTGCATGTAAAGGGAAAATATTTTATTTTTTAGAGGAACGTACTTGCTTAGAATGCATACTGGGTTGAGTTAGCAAGCTGGAAGTACTCGTTATAAAGAGTATGGTTTATAACATTATCTGTCCTACAACAGCTTTATAATGCACCATCTCTCCATAACACATGTAAAATTATTTGGATATAACAACAATCCGCTATAAAGACAGTTTTTGTTGCCATTTACAGTTGTTGTTATAGTGAGATTCCACTGTACATATCAAAGGTGTCCTAGTGGCCAAAGAATTAACGGTACAGTGAAAAAGGAGGGGGCGGCGGTGATGCGAGTGGTGCTGTTACGGCAGACAGGCAATAAAAGCTCGCTTCACACTGTCGCCATACATGTTTCGTCCAATAGTATCTAAATTTTTCCATGGAATTTTTTGCAGTTTTTTTATGGCTCCTCAAAAAGAACTCGTAGTAACAGAGTTCTCACCATTATGGGATTCTATCATATTCTTGATTAACAGCGCGAAATAACATTGAAAAAAGAGCAACATATCGTACATCTCTGAAGTCAGCTAAGTTTTGTTTGCTTGTTGAGGTACATAAAAATTATTCTGAAACAAAGGCATTGACGTCTCAAACATTTTTCACACAGGTCCTTTTACAAGAACAGCGTTTGTGTTGTATGGTGATTATCAGTGTGAGCTAGCTTTGTTAATCCAGCAAATATACTTGAAGACTATTTCCAAGTTGCATACATCAGAAACATTCCTGCCATGTATACCTTACCCTTAACTACAGTACACATAAACAAAACTTAGTTTATCTGTAGCTTATTTTATCTGAAAACCAGAAAATGTTATCTCTTATCCATCTGACTATTTGCAGCAGTACATAAATTACTTCTTAGTACAAGCAAATACTTTGTTCGCTTCCAGAGTTTTAAATACCATATAAACAAAATTGGTCCCTGTAACTATTCTATGTCTTCATATGTATAGTCTGTCTCATAAAAGAATTCCACATTTTGACAGCTGTGTTGGCATATAATTTTAGAGTTGTTTCCATGAAATAAGCAGTGTTTGCCTCTGCCACAAGTGACTTTTGCACACACACACTAAGCTGGGTGTCAAACTGTGCAATTTATCAAAATTAAAGTAATTTCCTGCTGAAATTGGTACACGTGGTAGGCTTCAAAACTGTCAAAAAAAGGAATTCTTTCGTGAGACAGACTATATTAGCAGTAAAATTAATTGCCTTTCAAGCTATGAACATTTAATGCAGCAATAACTATAATTTTATTTTAATTATACAAATATTTTTCATTCTAGAGTTCCTTTTATGGCGATAAATTAACTTTCCATTTGTAAAAGACATGCTACATTTTACAATTTGTAAAATAGGTAAGTTAGTGGCCAGAACATACCAGAGAATGTTTCCTCATTCCATTTGTGTACTAAAATGCAATAAAATTGAGTACATATTAATAAAACCTTTGCTGTTGAAGAAATGGTAACATAAATTACACTATGCAAGCCCTGGTCTTAAGTGTAAAGTATTTCATTTTTACAGTTCTCAAAATTGCAGCACTACACACGTATTTACACTTTAGAAATGGGTGTGTCACAAGCGGTAGCTGCTATCTGCCCAGCCAGTGAACAGGGGAACAGCCAACCACAGAGCCCATTGGCTGGCAACGGCACTAGCCGTCAGCTGGTCTTGGGTGGCACCTTGTTCTCGTTCTCCGATCCTAGGAGGTCCCGCTCAATCTCCTTCAAATCAATACGCTGCTCCTTCATGGACTTCTGCAACATGTACAAGACATTCAGCCATTACAGACACTATTTTGCTCTCAATAGTGCAGCAGCAATAGTGAATTTTTAAAATGTTATCGAGCAGGTTTTGTGGATGCTATTCTATATAATAACTACACAGTTTACTTTCCCACTGTATGAGAAATTCATAGTTTGTTTTGAAAGCTCTGTGGGAATGGCAGTTTCCAAGCCATGCAGTGTCCACATAGGATGGTGTTTTGTGGTATTCTACCAGCCCATGAGAAATTATGACGTACCGAGGTTCTTTTTGTTGCTGCAGCAGATTCATTTACACCATTGTCGCAACACAAGAAGATAATTCAGAGTAGCCTGCACTTTCAACACCAGTTTTTTTGACTCCTAAATTAATTTTTAATTCTTGTGCAAAAAGCCAGAGAGGCATCAGAGATAAAATATTCCCAGTTTATGAGAATTGTAAACCAAGGTAAAGTTGCCATAAAATACTGTGGAACCTGGTTTTTGTAGAACTTAGTGATGCCACCTCCTTAAAATATTTATGAAAATAGGGCTGAGTGTGAAAATTTTGCAAGGGATATCAACAACTATTGTTTTTCACTAAACTATGTGCCCAATATACAGTTTTTAAAATTTCAAATAATGTTTTCTCATCTATCACCCAGTGCTTGCCTGGAATAGATGCAAAGTAATTATTTTGCTATAATCACAGGGGACAAAATGACAACCCATTGTGTCATAACTGAATTCCACACTTGTTGAGCAGACAATACAGTACATTAACTAGAGTGAAAGTAATTTGCAAATTTCTTCATATAACAGCTTCAAATTTCACTGAGTGCATATCTATAACAATGTGGGCGTCACTAAAAACATACTATCATACTGCATTTTCATTGCAGTCTTTTGCCACATCTTCTGACCATTACGTTTGCTAGTACTGACACAGTGTATACCAAATCACAGTATGTCTGCCATCACACTACCCATTTTGGGGAAGCTGGTGTAATCAAATGTACTATTTGTTTGCACTTTTGCGTGAAAAATATGTGAAAGGTATTTTTATTGCTTAAATATTTTATCCACAAAGCATAAACAATACAACAAAGATACAACTAGCAAGTTTAAGCAATATGACGTCATACCTCCTTTGTCCCTAGTTGGATCCTGACACGCGAGCCCACCGATAGGAGTGCAGTATGGGTATAGTCGGGGACAGGGAAGGGTAGTGTGAGAGTGACGTGCGAGAGGCAGTAGAGTAAGATGAAGGGCAGCCATCCAATCTTTTCTTACACAGTAGCAAGAACTAGAGAACTTACAACTAAGCCTAGTCCGGCCAGGGCAAATTCACTTATATGAATGTCATGCTGTGTATTGCAAGGGTTGTGTTTATGAGCTATTTTTAATAACAGGATACGTGCAGGCAAAATAATAATTAGATTATGGTTCTTGTTCTCACATGATTTGCATACAAGGCCAGGCCAAGCCATGTCAACTTTAGTTGTGTGATCAAATTTTTAGTTTAACAATCTGAATTTAGCTATTATGTGATGATAGCGGTGCCCACACACACAATGTGCGAACAACATTCGCCCCAATCGTTTGTCAAGTGTTCAGCACAGCCGGTTGTGTTAGCAAGCATGGGAGATTCACTCCTCGCTTTCTGTAACTGATCATCGTTAATCTCTGTTCGTAAACCTTCTACACGTGAACCTTATATTTTATATCACTCCCTCACATTAATAGTTTTCTCATGACTTGAGTTTTCTTGCCAGAAACGAGTACAAACTTACGTGTTGCTGCAGCATAAGCATTTGGATCTAGCACTATGTGGCGGTGGGCTACCTCAAGTTAAGTCTTCTACATTTACAGTAGTATTCAGCTGCGCAAGTTCACTCCATTTTACTGTATGACTTCATAGGTCATGGTTACTGTAATTTTTTTAGATTCCCTTCATGTTCTGGTAAGGTTAGTGGGTTTTATCTCTTGTTGATAGCGCAATCATTACAGATAGTGACACACTAACATAATGAAAGAAACTGGATGACGAATCAGCCATGGTCTTTGCTAAGGAATCAACCTAGCATTTTCCAGGAAAATTTCTGGAAACCAAGGGAAACAGATATCAGAAAGGCTGAATCGAGTACATGTCACTGTTGTACTACTATGCTCAGCAGATTCTGCCAAGTTCTTATTACTTTCACAGCTTGGGTCAAGAGGGTCGTAGCCCAAAATACTTCTGCTGTCATGTTCTCAGGCTGTATTTCATATTCAGTTACATGTAGCTTAGATGCTACAGTACAAGTAGCAACACTGACGTCCAGCCATAACTTGCCAACAAATTTTATTGCAATTCAAAATTTAACATACTACACCTCAAAATTGTTCACAACTAAAAATTTGAAACACTTAAAGTAATTGACTGCACTAGGTACTGCCAATTTCGAATGGCATGCTTGTATTAGAACTGGATGAAAATTTTATATCTATCCGCATAAAGATTTGCCATTTTTTAAACTAAAATATAATTTACTTAACAGTTTGATACATTTAATTGTATAGCAAGATTAGATTAAAATTTTAATATTGTATACAGTTGTTATATAATATGAAATGTCGCAACTGGTAAGCGTTCAGTATGGTGTAATGTTCACAAAGAGCAGTGCAGCTGATAATATTTTCAGCCAATAATTTGCTGAATAAGTGAGAGAGAGATATAATGGTCAGCACTTAACACTGAGATCTTTAGCGCTGGTGACAACATGATGTGAATATGAAGCAGCGTCGAAATGAATAGGCAGGGGAAACAGGAGATCCCGAGAAAACCTGCAGACCAGCGGCATTGTCAGACACGATTCCCACATGCGAAAATCCGGGGACCGATCCCGCCGGGAATTGAAACCAAACCGCTTTGGTGGGAGGCGAGAGGTCTGACCCCTCAACCACCTCTGCCCTGCTATAATTTGTCGAGGAGGAAATGGGCAAGGCAGTCATGTGAACTGATGCACATGGAGAACGGTTTCAGGCGATGGTGTGGGCTGCACACTATGGGAACATTAAATATTTGATATAAAATTTTGATATATAATAAATATTTTAATTTTTGCAACACACGAGGCATGGTTCTCGAATCCTCCAATGTAACAGAGATGCTTCGAACAACCACACCATGCGCAAGTATATTCTAAGTGAGAAATGATTGTAACATTTTTTATTAGTTTATTTTATTGCTTTCCATTTGATCCCACATAAGGTAAAGATGGCTTGGTATATGAAAGCTGTCAAAACATTGTAAAAACAGTACATCACATTAACATTTTTAATGATGTGCAATGCTATTGTGCAGAAACAATGAACAAATGTTACCCATCAAGAAACACGTGAAAATTGTGAATTACAATATTGCCATACTTCAACTGTATTTGCATGATATTACAAGTTATGTACACATCATACACACATATGCCTGCAACAATTTCAGAATACCAATATTAACAGAGCCATTATAGCATTATCTGAAACTAGAGATAATATTTAGAAATGCAATATGTATATGTAAAAAAATACATATATTTATATACAGGTGTCTTAAAAATTTTCTTAAGTTTTAGATATGTATTCACGTAAGTGTGAACACCTGAATATGTTAAAGACATTTCTTGTTAAAAAAATTTTAAAAACAAAATAATTGGCAATACATACCAAAAAATCAATACATGGGATGAATTTCCTAACCTTCTTTGTTGTGTAGAAACATGTATGAACAAAATCTAGTATGCAGTTATTTTTAATCAATTTTTAAAATAAGCAGTGCAAATAACTCTCATTCCGATAGCCGAAAATCCAAAAATTCCTTGATTCAATTATCTGTATCCCCCGATTTGATGTATATGCAACGTCAGCAAAATTTTGAGTAAATAATTCAAGAATGTCTGTAATGCATAATACAACTGCTAGACAACTTTCATCAAAAGGTTTTTATTGTAATAACTTAATGTATTAAAAACATACATGGAAAAGAAGAAAACAAAAACAGCAGTTCATTTAACAAAAGTTAAAAAATACTAACTCTCTGATTCATTTGATTAAACAAAAATATTAAAGTAATTTTTAAGTAAAATATGTATTTTTATGATAATATATTTTATATAAATTTGACAAACATTTTTTTACTATTGAATTGAGGGCAATACGTTTATGTTCGTGTTCCTCGATTTAATTGCTCCTTTAAATATTTTCAAAACAATCTTATTTCAGCAATATAGTATCCATATTGTTAAGCAACCTGTTTTGGAGCTATCGAACTGGCCAAATTCAAAAACGGTACATTCAATGCAATACATAGCTTGAAAAGTGAACTTACTTGCTTCCTTCTCTCCTAATGGCAATTCTGATCGGAAGTGGCATGGGAAGTAGAAACAGATTTCCTAGATTTAAACTGCTGCATACAAAAGAGTAGAGTTTATAGATAACTATGCAATTTGTATATTCCAGGAGTATAATTTTAGCCATTTTTAAAGTTGAGCTATTGAATCCCAGGTATTCTCCCTTATACAACAGAAACTGTGTAGCAGTATAAAACTTTTCTGTACTGATTTGACTTAACATTATCCTTTGTGAACTCCATATTCAGAGGAGGTCTGTTAAATAATTTACATCTAACCTGCATAGTGAAAACTTTTTTGCTTTAAACTGGTATAGCAGCATTGTCTGCTACATTGACAAAACAGAGTACTGTGCAAACATAAGGGATACAATATGTTGGGACTTACTTTCAAAGAAATGTCTTCTACACTTTGAAATACCTTAAATTATGATGGAAATTACGAATATTTTGCAGCACATGGGAACCTATTCACAATTTTAACATTGTTCTAATGGCAAAAAAATACTTATACAGTGAAATCCATCAAATCTAAAAAAAAATCTGAACCACGGAAATCCGAAATCCCAGGAAATCTGAAATCCCAGCAAATCCAAATGAGTTATTTTCTGACAAACAATTAGGTATATATTCTAAAATGTAACCTTATTTTAAATAGTTGAAAATTAACATAGAAGTACAGTTAAGCATACATAATGTGTAAATGTGTGTGCATACATACTTGTCATCCAGGATTGAAAAATGGCCTGCCTTCCCACCACCTGCTCCCCAGTAAAGGCCACTTACCTTGCTCGTCGCGCCAAAATCAGCCTGTCTCGCTCAATGTACAGTCCTATACCGTAACAAGGACTCATTATGTTACAGATAGTTTTCTGCTAATCCTAACAAATTGAAACTCAAACAGGCTACAGCCCCAATTAGTTTGGATTTGAGGGGTTTCACTGTATTTTTTAATACAATATGACAATAATGGAAACATAACCATACATTTCAACAGGATCTTCTGTAGATCTTTAACACTACTGGAAAATAAACTCGTCTTTGACTTCCAAAAATATCTTTTCCCATTTGGCTGACCACTCACTTTGAGGATGTTAGCACAGATTCATATTACTACAGCTAAAGCAATACCATACCTCCACACAATGTTTGTACACTTTCAGTAAGGGTTCACACATGTTGTTGTCCACATTTCCTTTGAGAAAGTGCTCGCTGAACCACGTGTTAAAGCATGCGTCGTACTTCGTCTTCGCCTCCTGGCACGCCTCCATACCTGCGAAAGCCAACACACAAACTGGAAAAACTGAGAGAGAAAAGCAAGCCATACCTCGATGCACTGGAAGTACTGTTTAAACAGGTCTGCACAACGAGTGTCGCTTGTGTGTCCCTTTAGAAAGTCATCCTTAAACCAGGCAAAGAAGCAACTGTCATACTGCTGCTTGAGCTCATTGCAGCTCTTGTCGATACTGTTCATATCATCAATGATGCGTCTGCAACCGGAACACAGCAACATGTCAACAAATCTAGTGCTATCTTTCCACTGCATGCAAACACTGGCATTGTACTTCATACAGTATTAAAATACTTTTAGTTGCAACTAACAGAAATGCAATCCTCTACTTTTTTAAAAATTTCTATTGGGCTTCACATTTTGAGGGACAGCAGAGTCATTAGAGAAGGTTACAGTTACATTTACATATGAACAGTACCCGTGAGAGGAACTGGTTGCGACCTACGTTTAGGAATTGTCCCAATATTGTCCTGGCACGATTTTAAGAAACCATAGAAAACCAATATCAAGATGGTTGCAGTCAGGAGCCGAACCCTGATCCTCCAGAATTGTTTATTCTTGTGTACATAGCTTATGATTTTTTTTTTTCAACTAAATTGGCGTCTAACTATGACTGTCTCATTCTTATCATGTTTATCACTGTATATGTTTTTTTTTCTCTCTTTTTCTTTGCAAAGGAACCAAACAAATATCTTTACTACAATAATACTGTTTATATTATATTTGTGTACTAGCGGATAATACTTACATTCTGTGCAATATTTTACATCTCTTTTTTTTTTGTTTTGTTTGTTATTGTTCTCTCTCTCTCTCTCTACAGCTCACCATTACAATTGTTAATTTAGTGTCGTCTCCAATTAGAGCAAACCTATTGCTCAAGGAGACAAATACTGTATATTGTAAATACATTTTGTAACTTATCTGAATTTTTTGAAATAAATAAAAATAAATTTTTGCACATTCCCTGGCCCCTGCTATACCACCGCTTTATCACTTTGCGTGCATTTGCCTACATTTTCTCTTCAAAAGTCGAATCTTCCTCCCATAATAAGGTGGATCACATGTGGACCGTATCATTCTTTGTGGTACAAATTCTACTAACATTTCCTCCATTATTCTCCTAAAGCCTCTCCACAAGTCCTCTACACTTTCCTCCATAGCCCACTTCTCAAACCTATTCCTAAGGAAATGTTCAGCTCCCAGCCTGTTCCCACAACATAATCCATTATATTACATTAACGAGAAACTTTTTACTGCGCGTCTTCTACAAAATCTGTAACCTAACGTCAATATAAATTAATCGTTTTCGTTTGAAACAGCTATTATACAGAGCATCAACCAGAATACGAAAAATTCATAAACTGTTAAGTCTATTTTATACAATACCTTCAACAAAAAAAATTAACCCCGATGTTGGCGAAATATTCACGCGTGAATACGTCAGCCCAACAAGCAAAGCAACCTGCAACCAATAACCAGCTTTGCTTGCACGCGCAGGCCAAAATCAAATGCGCCTTTTCGTCAGTGTTTTGTTATATTATTATTTGATTGTCACTTTAAATTTAGGTAGCGCCAATCAACAGAAACTAATGATTTCTCTTGACATATATTTAAATGGAGCAAGGTTACTTTCGCAATAAGTTAGTTACTTTCACTGTAGTTTACGAAAGAAATCAAAACAGTAATATACACAGGTGAGTATACGATAGTTAATTAAATAAAGTTTATAATGTTTTGTCTATGTTCTAGACTTGTTGGTGCAGCACATGACCTGGCTGATGGAATGCTGTCACGAGTTTTACATTTTGTTCATGTAAAAAACACACTATTCAAATTTTTTTTAATGAATTTAGTATTTTAAGAGTTAAGTAGTTTATCACGTGAGGTTGTTCCCATGTTAAAACACGTATGGTGAAGTATTTCATTCAGGAAATTTGACGCCAACTGTTAGTTACGTAACGTGTTTACGCGAATACAACACCTTTTAGGATTTAATTCAGGAATGTGGTTCTCGTTGCCGCTTCGGGGTATGGTTGAAGTAAACAGACGTACAGTTGAATGAGGACGGAAGCTTATGTCGAGAGCTGAAGATGTTAAAAACTTTGGTAAATTAGAACGCACAGTGCGTTTGGGTAGCCTACTGAATTTGGCTAGTTGTAAGTAGTATGTACATTTAAAAGTGTGTGATTTATATTTTTATTTTGCCTCAATAGTGTAAAATTGTATGTGCAGGTTACTGGGACAGTGCTGCTGGAAGCTGAAGCAAAATATGAGTAAACGACTGTGGCCTTAATTAGGCCTAGGTCTCTTCAAACAAATCTTGTTCAACATCAATTATAGTACGTGATTATGGCCAAGTAAGAAATAAAGATGTTTTTATAGTTAGCAATCTAGTAAGTTACTGCATGTTAGTGATAAATTTGTAGGTACTGGAATTTTTTTTATAAGGAATAAGGAATTTATTTTATTTATTTATTTAAACATCATTTACAAAATTACAATTACAACTTTACACATTGTCTGATCTCCTTTAGCATTGCTCTAGGTGGAGATCTTTTGAGATCATTGAAATATAGGTGAAGGCGGTTGGGGCTCAGTAGTTTACATTGGCTATGGCTTTGGCAAGAAACAATTTGTGACAGGTTCTCTGTGAGCCAAGATATCCTGTCAATAGTTGTTTAACTGTACATATGTACTTACGGTACTAAATTTTGTAATAGGTACAAGAGCTTTAGTCATTACTATTATAAATATTTGTCACATCAAAGTTGCATTTGTAATAACATGTACATAACTGGATAAACAATGTTTTTAAAAAAACTGTCAACTAGTTTTGGAGGTAAGCATGGCAAATTGAAACATACTGCACTTTACATGAAACACAGGCTTTATAGCATAGAACAGACAAACATATTTTTGGCAACAATTTATATCAACCTTGTTGTTGCATGTGAACATGGGATATTTTAAATGCTCAAACAAATCCTAATAACCAATATAATTTATTTTTACAGATTGTATTGACCCATTTCGAGGCATGTTGTCCCTTAAAAACAAGCACAAAATACGGAAAATGCAGTACACAAAATCCAAACAATCATGCAATCCAAATGTAATATCTCATTATAAAATGTATTGCAAGGTATTACGTAAAGTTATTGTAAATGCAAAAAGCTTGTACTTCAGTAATCTTATCAGTAACGCCTCAAATAAAATCAAAACACTATGGGATGTTATTAAAACTGAAACTGCAGGATGTGTAAAAAAAATCATGGAACTTGAAGTAGATAATATCACTACTAGAAATAAAGCCAAAATAGCAAATGAATTTAATGACTATTTTCTTAATGTTGCCGATACTATTGATTCAAAATCTTATCTATTAATGAACCACTAGATTACGTAAAGAAATAATTTCCAAAAAAATGTCCTACATTAGATCCAAATTGGACTACTTCTGCAGAAATTAAGTCCATAATAAGAAATATAAAAACCAAAGCTTCATGTGGGTATGATGGAATTAATAGTAAAGTTATAAAATACTGTAGTGCTGATTAAACCTCTTTTTATCTTATGTAATAACTTTCTAAAGAGTGGTGTTTTCTCAGATAGACTAAAACATGCCATAGTTAACCCTCTTCATAAAAAAGGAGAAAAATCTAAGAAAGAAAACTATAGGCCTATCTCCTTATTAACTACTTTTTCAAAATTTTTTGAATGTGTAATGTACAACAGATTAATAGATCATGTACAAAAACATAAAATTTTAACCCCATCTCAGTTTGGTTTCAGGAAAAAATTTTCAGTAGAAAATGCTGCAGTTAAATTGACTAGTGAAATATTGGATGCTTTGAACTCAAAGGAACATGTAATCAGTATTTTTTTTTTTACGATCTTGCAAAGGCTTTTGACTGTTGTAATCACGAAATACTTTTAAATAAACTCGAATACTATGGAGTAAGAAGTAACTTTAAGTACTTATTAGTATCATATTTGGAACACAGGCAACAAAATGTGATTAAAGACAAGAATTCAATGAGTCTTATTACTTCCTATAAAGGCACTGTAAAACGTGGTGTTCTACAGGGCTCAGTGCTAGGACCCCTTCTTTTCTTACTTTATATAAATGACCTTCCTAGTGTCATTGACAGCCATGCATCCACCACACTTTTTGTAGATGATACCAGTATATTAACTAAAGCAAAAACACATATAAATTTGAAAGAATCAGCTGAATATGCTCTTGAAATGTTGGATGATTGGTTTAATACTAACAAGCTTGTAGTTAACATGGGGAAAACTAATTTTATTAAGTTCTCAACACAAAATAGAGTAATAGTAACATAAATTTTAAATGTAAAGGTTTTGAGCTCAAACAGACAAATGTCACCAAAAATCTCAGTATTCAAATAAATGAAAAGCTCAGCTGGAGAATCCACATTGAAACTGTATGTTCAAAATTACAGAGTGCATGCTTTGCTCTCAGATGTTTGGTAAACAAACTTGAAACCAAGGCTTTGAAAGTTATCTATTTTTCTTATTTTCATTCTATAATGACTAATGAGTTATGGGATAATTATATGGGAAAACTCATCTGATGCAAAAAAGGTGTTTACTGTACAAAAATAGGCTTTACGAACTTTGCCAACACATCAGCATACTTCATAGTCTCCACATGTAAAAGAAAAGAAAAAAGCAAGAGAAGAAACAGAATCTTAACCCAGAATAAATATCATAAATAAGTATCTACACTGTCATAGATCCACTCAAATACTCATCGAATGTGTAAAAAGCATTAAGAATCAAGAAATCTTTAAGGTTTTTTTTTAATATTTTTGTGTTAGCTAAACATGCATCTTGCAGGTGGCTGGGGAGTTTGTTGAACAACTTGCAAGCTGTGTATGAAGGACCTTTTTGCTGTAAGGTCAAGTTGATGAAAATGTTCATTTGTGTGGAACAACTTCTGATTTTTGGAGATGAATGTCAGCAATGAGTAAATATATTCACAAGCTAAGGTCATTATTTTGGAACTTTTAAAAAGGGGTCTACAGGATTCAGTCTGTTTTCTCCCGTGAATTATTCTTCTGCATATGGAAAACATTATTTCTGTCAGAGGACTTACTCCAAAACATGATACTATAAGTCATAATAGAGTGAAAATATTCAAAGTATACAGTCAACACTGAATCTTTGTTTAGTATACCGTCAACACCGAATCTTTGTTTAGTATACCTGATACGTTACGTAGAGCGAAACATGCAGAGCTCAGTTTTGGAATGATATATTCAATATGTGTTTTCCAATTCAGTTGACAATCAACATATAAACCCAAAAATTTTATGTCTGTGGCTTTGTTGATTTCTGCAGTGCTGCAATGAACATGTATCGTTGGCTGATTACTATTTTTTGTTGCAAACTGTAAGAAATGGGTTTTTTCTGTGTTAAGGTTTAATTTGTTTCCTATAAACTACAACATCACCCTATACTACAACCCACCACACTGCTGTGACCCACATGGAGCAGAGTTGAGTAGGTGCAGAAACAGAAATAGGTGCTAGAAGTACAAGTGTATCCTCGATATGCTTAATTTAAATGTTGCACCGGTAGCTAGCAATGAGAACTTCAGGACTACTGAGATTGTCACAGTCTATTTTCGCTAAAATAAGCACTAACCGTAGATAATTATTACCTTTGCTAAATCAGTGTGCCAAAAACATTTTGAAGTTAAGTCCTAAAAAGTTGCAACAAGGAAGGTATAAAGTTGTACTTAACTCTGAGTATTCAAGGTATTCTTGTTCTTGAACAGAAACAAATACTGTAAATAAATTTCACTTAGCAAAATCTTCATCATTTCTATTTTAATTGCTATGGTTGGTGGCCTTTACTCTACAAGTATTCAGTAAATGTTAAAATTTTCCAAATTAATCAGACCAAATTCCATTCTTCCAAAAACTCATTGTTTCAAACTTGCCACCCATATTCTCTTTTCATAGAGTACTATCCTGGACATAGAGTAAACATCTAAACAATTGCTGCTATAAAACATAAGATCAACTACCTGATCATAATCACCTTAAGGCCCATAATTATAAACGTCCTCCGAAGGCTTGCTGGCAAGCCCCTGGCCTTTATTCGCGCAGCAGTTCGCTGGCGGTCTTCCACCCTTCCTACACTATAGTTGTCTGCCGATGGATCGCCAGGAGATCGCCGGCTGAAAGGGAGTTGGATGGTTCTCCATCATAAAATTTGGGAACACAGCCTCATTTTTAGCAGCGAACATAGACTCAAGTGCTCAAAGACCACTGTTACGAACACACCTAACTTTAAAAATAAAATCGTTTCGATTTTGTTTTCCTTGTCTGTAAACAATTTTATTGTCTTTGTAGTGGGACACACGTGAGACATTCGAAGTGATTGAAGGAAGCCGCGGAAAAGTTTGACTATGGAAGGTAAAAATTCGACAGTGTGATACACTCCTAAAGAAAAATAAATTTTTTTTGACCTGATAAAAAATACTGAAACATATTAGCAGCATGTAACAGAAGCTGAACTGCAAAGGTCTGGATTGTGGACTGTGTATATGTCACTTATGCCTTCCCAGAAAGTTCTCAATGGGTAATCTTCAGTGAAGCTAAATTTGTCTGATATATTTAGGACAATATACCGTCTCTGTGCTTTCAAAGTGTTGATTGAGTATCCTTGGGAGCTCTTTCAATGAATGCTTTGCAATCATAGACTATGCTTAAATCTTTAAATTCATGATATTTATGATATGAAAAATGTTAAAATAAACAGCTTAAACTAGGTATTTTAATCTTTAAAAAAATTATCTTTCATTCTAAAAAATTAAAACTACAATCAAATAAACCTAAATGGATTAGTCAAGAAATAACTAGCAGAAATTTAAAGGTCTAAAGAGATTAAATAAATAAGCCACTACCACAAAAATTTTTTTAATATAAGGATACATTGTATGAAAACAACATGGGAATGATTAAATTCTGCCAAAGAAATGGGAAATAAGTAACAAGATTATAAACTGTTGTTGGCAGCTATTTACTATGTGGAACTTGTGCCTGGAGAACCTGAACACCTCCATAGTTGGATGTTGGCATTCTTCGGAGCTGGTAAGTAAGTGCTTGTACGACACACCCAGCATGAAGACAGGAAGAGAGTTCTGGTGATGTGACCCAACAAACCTTCACGGATTAGAGTGGGTTCCCGTTTGCTCTGTGCCCTGCCCCCAGCATGTCAAACCTCCCAATCCAATGCATGTGGTGGGATTTGGAATGTGATGATGCAGTCACATGCATGCAAAATAAGCTAAAGACAAAGCACAGAAAACAGACCAAGATTCTTTGAAGCTAAGTAGGAAACAGCCAAACTGATCAGGAATAAGTACCAAGAGAAATTATGACAACTGTTTATAACAAACAGCCACATTTTTAAAAAATAACTTAAAATTTTTATAAGACTTTGAAAAGAAACCTATGAAAGTAAATGCTCTCCATCCACCAAACCTTTGTTCCAAAGACCATAATGGGAAAATAGCACATAATAACCAAGAAAATTGTGACATTTTAGCAAAGTAATTTACTTTTAAAATGTACTAGGCCTAATTGTAAATGTCTGAAATCATGATCTAACTTTATGCAAGAACACGCTCAGTACGTAACCTTACATCCCCAACAAAAGAGAAATCAAGGGAATCATCAAACTGTTAACAAAGCACTTGGGGAGGATTCCATATTTACGAAACTTTGGAACTTCTCGAATAACCAATTTCTGGACAAGCTAATTGAAATACGTACCGTAATCTGGGTATGCTATGCACCAGCATGTGTAACTTTACATCACCAAAAAATATATTTTCTATGCTGATAGTTGAACGCCAAGTGATGGAATTTGATGGTATTAAATTACAATGTTTTAATACCCAGTCGTGATGTGTCTTTATTTCACCAAGCGACCTAGAAACATATTTTTGGTGGTGCAAAGTTACCCATACGGTAGTTCAAAATATTTGACTAACAGAAGCATTGGCAAAGCGTGAGGTATTCCAGGGCAAGTGATGCTAAGCAGTTACTCAGCTTTCTGTGGAACCATTAGACTGTTAAGAGGTGCAAGTACACAGCATAGCCAGTAGAGTGTAAGGGATGAGAATAATTATCCAGCGATGCACCTAGGTCTCATCAATACATCTGCCACATTCTGAAAGTTTAGAGTTGGATCTTAATCAGTGACATGGTCCGCCTGGGCGGCGAACGTAGCCCCTTGTCACTTGCCTGACCTTCCTGTGCCATCTAGCGGTGCCCAGCGAAGACACGTCACCTCAAATATGGCAGTCGATCCTGTGCACAGACTAACGGAAGTACTGGTGACTCCAATGGAACAGTTTAAATTTAACACTACAATCCAGCTCCCCACATGTGTTTCTGAGTGTATTGAATAGGGTCCCTTGTTCAGTGTGTGCCCCCACACCTCCGACCATTGGTCGTTTGCCGAACAGGTAAAAATTGTACCCGTTAGACATGAGTGAGTGACCATGTGATTTTTACTAAAGTGAGACAAAGAGATGTGCCTATGTCACTAGAATTCATGTTTAAATTAATTACAGTGTTGCACGTGCAAGGGAGAGGGATTGTTATCCTCATTAGTAAAATTAGTCAGCCTTAGTGGTCCATCAAGAGCCCAAGATGACACTATGTAGTGCTGTTTGCATTGACAACCTCACGAGGCAACTTATCCTTCTGTAATGTTAATATTTACAAATTACATTGTGCAGAGTTTAGTTATGTTTTGAAGTATGTCAAGTGTAAGTGAAAGTGTTTCAACATTTTTTGTATTGTTCATAATTAGTCAATATTCAAAAACAATCATTACAAATAAGCCTAGAGACTCGGGAAAGCTCCCCAGACATTCACGAGGCATTGCAGCATTTCAAAGTCATTGTATATGGGTGTAATTGTATTGAGGTCATGTAAAAATTTCCCTCACGTGTTTGTGCCTGAACCCTCAACCTGCAGGGGCTGCGCACAAACACATTGAGTCAGTCGAGCCATGAGTAGATAGATGTAAGGTGAGGTTCGCTGTTGCGGCGCTGGCGACTCCAACTTTGGTCAAGCAACCATCATTCGCTGCAATATTTAACGTAATTCTCTGGAACAGTTCTGTTGTTTTCTCCTCCTCGCATAGCCACCCTCGGTCAACTGCAGCTCGCCAAGCTTAATTTCGTAAGAATATGTTTTTCCAAAATATAGTAGAGTCAATTGAGTTAAGTGTAATTAATTTCTGGCATCTGGCCTTCTCCAGATAACTAGTTAATTCTATCAGGTATACTTAGTGTATTACAGGTGTGAGAGTGATCTAAACAAGTCTAAGAAGTCTCAAGCAGCAGTGTATCGTGACGTCAGTGCAGACTCAGCGTCCAAGGTAGCTTACAGCCTGCCTGCCACCCCTCCCCCCCCCCTCCGCGGTTTTTTTCCACGAATTAAAACTCTTATTTCTCTAATCACCAGTTCACTATAACAATGTGGAGTGTGCGAGGAGTTAGGCAGGCCACAGTGTCGACCACCCCCTGAGAGACAAGCAAGAGTCCCATGCTCATTGGGGCAGTAACATCATTATTGAGCTTGCGCCCTTTCACCTGCATTCACCCTCACAGTTTATGCCCTCTTTAGGATTCTCACAGTGGCAACGTCTACCTCATCTACGCTCAGGCACACTCAGCTGAGTCCCAGTAACTCGCTCTTCCTCATTTCCACACTTTGCTACTGAATGGAAAATTCCTGAAGATTGGAAAACAGCCTTGATCCATCCTCCCCTACCAGTTATCTAGAAAATCATATGAAAAGCATTATCATCTAGGGCAAAAGATCGACTTCGCTCTCAATTTGGTTAATATCAGTGTGGTTTTACAAAAAAAAAATGGATATGTATAGCTGATTCTCAACTTTAAAGTCAATAATGTATCCCAAAAGGTGATCTATAATTTTGTAATCATATTTGTTGACTTCAGAAAAGCCTAGGACGGTTTATAGGAAGTCCATATTTAAAATTTTCAATTAATTGGACTCAGTAAAACCACTGCGTTAATAAAATAAGCGCATGCTAGCAAACACTTTTTAAGGTGAAATTTAGAGTGAAATTTCTAGAAGTTTTGAAATGAAAACTGAAGTCAGACAAGTAGATGACCTCTCTTTCTGCTCTGTAACTTTGTTCTAGAAAATGTCATAAGGGAACGGAAATTTAATTTTGGAAATAGATTGGGCTACAAAAGGTACGACCTACAAATCAGGAGCACACGTAGGATTTTTTTCGGGAGGGGTAGAGAACTTTAAAGTGGAGTGCACAGATTTTTACCAGTGCTTTTCTTTAGTATGGGTGGATATATAGTGTATAATATTACGTAAGCATGACATATTTCACATGTTCTTGTAAATTTTGCTCTGTAACAGAAAACTGTAATATCTTTCTGGAAAATACCAATTGCTCATAAAAATTTCCCACTTTCTTAGGTTGGAGGGGGGTGGGGCTTTCAACCTGCTACAAATATATTGTCTGGCGTTTATAAATGACCTTGCTAGTTTTTCAGACTGGATGGAAATAGCCACCAGGTAGAATTACTGATAGAACATGCTGACAAAGGAGGCTTACAAATATCCCTTGAGAATACCAAATTTGTGACAAACTTTAAGTCAGCCCCCAAGATAAGAAAATTAGCAAGTATGGAAGAATTTAGAGATCTAACCAGTTCACGTATCTAGGAGAAGTAAGTGAGCAAGACATTTGAAAAAGGAAGCAGGAGTTTATACTACGAAAACAGTACAAGTTTGCTACTTCTTTGATGTAATTATTTAATACAAAATCAGTATCCTTCGATGCCTAACTTATGACACTAGACACCACTCTTCAGTAATTTGCCCAAAAGCGCTTGATGCTTTTGCAGCAGAATATTTAACTCTAAAAACTGGCGATAGAATCATTGGGTATCACAGCAAAAATGACGATGATGGTGATAATAATAATAACTGTATACACATATTAAAAATTACAGACATGTTCAGAAATAGACAAGCTTTGTATGGCCACACCCATGGGCATTGCAAGTTCTGCCCACGTGGTCCCGGGCGGGGTTGCCCCTTTCCCAATCGCTTGTAGGACTAATGGCTCCCGGGCTTCTCATCGCGCCGCTTCCTGTCGGTCGGGGGGCAGAGCGTCTCCCAATCTTCCACATCCGGTGGCATCGTCTCGTCTACCGGGTCGCAGGATAGGGCGTCGGGTAGCTCATTGTTCCTACCGGCCACGTGTTCGACGGTGTAGTCGAATGATTGTAGCATCAGCGCCCACCTGATCAATTTGCCTCGACGGGCCTGCATCGTGTCTAACCAGGTTAAACATTGATTGTCCGTACGTAATGTGAACTGCTGGCCCTCTAAGTATGGTCGGTATTTTCGTAAAGCCCACACTACTGCCAAGCACTCCCGCTCGTTACTGTGGTAGCATTGCTGGGCCGGGGTGAACTTCACGCTCCCGTTGTCAATAATCAGTCTCTCTCCCTCCTCCGTCAGCTGATACAACACTGCCCCCGCTCCTACCAGGCTCGCGTCTGTCTGGACGTACAGGCGGCGTCCTGTATCTACCCGTGACAGCACGTGGCACTCTGCGAATCGGTGTTTCAGTTCCTCAAACGCCCGCGCTCACTCCTCGGTCCACCGGAATTTTCGGTACGGGGACACCATCTCCATCAGGGGGCCACAGATCTCTGCGAAGTGGAGGACATACTTCCGCATCCAATTAGCCAGCCCAATGAACTTTTGCAATTGTTTCCGCGTGCGTGGGGGTTCCCAATTAGCAATCTTTGCCAGGTGTTGGGAGTGTGCGTAGTTGCCCTCCTCACGTACTATGTGGCCCAGGAACTCCACACTTTGCTTCCCGATGTGGCACTTTGCCGGGGATACCACGAGTTGGTGCGTGGCCAGTCGCTCCAGGACTCGACCCACGTGCTTTATGTGCTCGTCCCACGAGTCCGACCAGATTATTATGTCGTCTAGGTACGCGGTCACAAAGTCCCCAATCAGTCCCTCCAGCACTCGTACCATCATGTCCTGAAATGTCGCGGGGGCGCACTTGAGCCCGAACGGCATTGCCCTAAATTGAAAACGTCCCCCGTCCGGTGTCGTGAACGCCGTCTTCTCCCGGT
>PNEQ01004839.1:0-24398 GCA_003012365.1 Medauroidea extradentata
GTGGAAATGTGATATGGACTTCACCATTGCCAATAGCTCCCTACGAGTCACACAATAGTTTCTCTCTGGTTTCTGCAGCACTTTGCTGAAATATTCTAAAGGCTTCTCTACTCCATCTTGAACCTGTGATAGCACAGCACCGATGCCTACATCACTCGCATCTGTGTCCAATATAAACTCGCCTTCATTATCGGGGAAGACCAAAACTGGAGGGGACATTAAAACTTATTTTAATCTTCTGAAAGAGGCTTCACATTCAGGGGTCCACAGAAATTTTCTTTTGGCTTCAGTAAGCTCATGTAGTGGTTTAGCAATCGTAGCAAATCCATGTACAAATCGCCGATAATAAGCGCAGAGTCCAAGAAAGCTTCTTACCTGTGTCCTACTTTCCTTACTGACGACGGCTATTAAAGTACTTTTAAAAGTGAAAGTAACAATTTTCTTGCTTAATGTCCCACCGTAGGACACTATTTGTTTAGTTTTTAATGCTGATGTATCCGCAGTTATTTAGCGGAATACATGGAGTGAACAATATCCTTGAAAACAGTAGCAGACACATCTCGTAAAATGTAACTGTCTCGCTTAGTAAACAATTAACGACATTCAGGGCCGTATCTATAAACGGCTTTCGTTTGTTATAAAATCACCGAAAGTCTGTTCCGGCCGAAACACATACTATAAACCTCTTTCGTTGATTGGTTGACTGCCTGGAAGTGAATAGCCATCCACTTTCCGGTGAATGTGGTCAGATGGTTATTCGAAAGCCCGTTTAGCTGTTTTCATTGTGTCTTTATAACAATGGCGGCGGATCTTCTGTGGAATAACCTGTCAAACGATATTTTTCGCATAAGTAAATACAACATTTTTAGAATATATTCTTGACTGGAACGAGTTTAGGAATTACGTTTTTGAAAGTTTTCAATAAACAGAAGCTGCTGTTAAGTATACTAGATCCGTTTAAAGTGTATGCAATGTTACATAGAGGGTTTGTTACAAGGTGAGACTTTTCACAAACCAAAACTGTTACAGCACTTGTATATATGTTTGCAATTTTTGTACCTTTGTTTCGAAAATAAGAGAGAATTTTGCGTAGAAATAACAACAGCGTTGTGCGAAAATGACGGTAAACACATATAAAAGAAAACGTTTTCTGTATGTACACATTTTATGTGACGTGTTTATGATCTTAATATATTCGTTAGTTTAAAATTTTCTCGTATTATCAAGTGACTCGTGCGACAGGTTATTCCATAATTGGTTTTTTTATTTTCAGTTTTATGTATTTCTTTATTGAATAATACAAACATTGGTCTTAAGTAGTTGTAAAATCTGTACAATTCTCCATGCAAACACAATATTATGCTCACTAAAAAAAATTCCTCACAAGTACTACTTTAAAAGTATTTAACCTTCACAAAAAATATTGCTTTTACGTACTTAACCTAAATCCAAAGACAATAACATCATCTCAGATATCAACAACCATAGATGTAATATATAGTAGAGAGAGCATGACGTCACAAATGTGTGTCCTACATGGTCTCGAGAGTTTAGTGTCGTTTATTTATGTTTTATCGGCGTAAAAATGCAGTCGTGTTGTTTTAAACTCATGGCGTACCTTCCAGAATATATATTTAGTCATGTGGTGTCACCAAGATCTCGGTTCAAAACCTTATAGTAAGTATGTAGCCAATATTTACTTTTTACTAAAAACAGCTGTGTTAAGGAAAACAGTACCGTGGCAAACATTGTTTACATTTGTCGTTCTGAAATTTCTACGCAATTATACTATGCGATAATATGATAGTATGTTCTCCTCATTTAATATATTCATAAGGGACCAAAATAACCCAACATAGATGTAATTACTAAGCAATTATTATCTTGCCTCTCAATATTATTTCAAATCTTCCGCTCATATTTCACTAGTCACGTGACACATGTTGAACACACAATTTCGTACGCAGATGTATAGAGAATACTCCCTCTACCGTATATTTACTCTAAGGGAACAACAAACGTGAAATATCAGAAAAGACGATCGAAAATTGTAGGATGCGTTCCTAAATTCATTCTGCGTACTATCCAATGGAAGAAAAGCGGTGCTATGTTGCCATATTTACACTTCAAGTGGACGTGGAAGCGCTTTCAGTTGGCAAGCTCCCGAAAGTCGTTAATAGGATGCGAGCAGTTGGCAAGCTGCCAGGTGAATGTCTGCTAACAGCGCTTTCGAAAGCCGCTTATAGATATGGCCTTCAGTGTTACGTATTTTAATTTTGTATACAGCTGTAAATACGTGTATATGCATGTATGTATGTGTGCGCATTCACATACGTACGTACGTACACACATACGTACATACATAAATATATACATACGCACACACATACACACATACGTGCGTATATACATACATACAAACATACATACATACATATATACAAACATACATACATATATACAAACATACATACATATATACATACGTACGTACATACGTACATACGTTCATCCTTAGTGACAATATGTTGTACGATGACATTTTGCGTGCACAATGCGGCGACAGATATCTTACTACTATTGTTCTGTCCTATATATTATGGACGCAGGTTTGAAATACCGAGCAGTCCAAACATGATTCTGCGTTTACTTGACGTAATACGCATAAAATAATACCCAGACGTGGATCGCAAGAAGGGACTTTCTTCGTGCAGTGTTGACATTTTGTGCACGAAAAGTGTAAAACATTTTAACGTTTTGCCCCTTAAATTTAATAATTTTCAATTTAGCCCAGAATACACGTGGTGTGCTTACATGCAGTTGTTTGTGGACACACTGTAACGTATTTGGAATGCTGTAAACATAAAATAGTTGAACATTGACGTTGTTAATGTTCCCTGTGAAATTGATACTGCGATTCATAAAGTTTCTTTTTTACTGTCGTCTTGTAGTCATTGCATATCTTGGCTTATGTAAGTGCGCATGAGTTCAAGCATTGTTCGTCAGTGAGGTTGATATTCCCAGTATATATTGACGGAGACGTGTTATGAAAGAAAAAAATACTCTGAACATAACACTAAACTGCATAATATGTCGTTGAATAATTTTAAAATGTGCGCAAACGAAACAGTCCTTTACACACAATACCAGAGTCATAATTTTTTTTTTTTTTTACAAATGATCAAAAATAGCCGAAATCATTTCAGATTGGCGATAGTAAAATTGCAATCCAGTTTCTTTAAATTTTTCCAAAAACGCATGAAAATTTTAACATCTACACATAGGCTTGACTGTCTCGATATACACCATTGACTGTGGAGAATGATATTAAAGAGCGTGGTTGAATACGGGAAACCTTATCCAGCATCTAACACAAGCAGGAGTCTGATCTCTTATTATTATTATTATTATTATTATTATTATTATTATTATTATTATTATTATTGTTTTTGAGATGGTGGAGGGTTAGTTAACTGTAGGCAATTTTGTTCGCTGCGAGTAACAAATATTATGTTCTTAGGGCGCCAGTCTACCGCGTGTTTCAGAGTCGTATGTACGAGTAAGTTATTTTCTTACGAAACTATTCTACATGCGCCAATTGTCCCGATGAACGAGAAGAAAATGCACTTATGACAAGGGCAGAACGTCATAGTTAAGTCCTCATGCTCTTTAAAACACTGATTCTAAGTCCTACAACATAACTAAAAAACTCAAACGTACTAACCAAACGAGTGTGAACTCAAATAGAAACGCGCACTGAACTTGATATAGACTTTCCGCCAATAACATGTTGTGGTTACCGCTTAAGAGTGCGCGGTAGATAAATAAACGCTGAAAACACCAACTTATTCCTACGCTTTTTTCGAAGCCAGTGTGGATAAAATACTCAATGACAATCCTAGATGATGGTATTTGCCAATTTTATGAGTAAATATTTATCCAGAATTACTAATTCGTTACGCGTGATCTCTTGCGCCACAATTAAATGCACGAGGTTCCGGCGTCAGAGATTGTGCCTCAGAAGTTCGTAACACTGGAAACACTTTTGTTTAAAACATTGGCTAAAACTATTGTCTAGGATTGCTATTGTTTAATTTTCGCAAATTGGCTTCAAGAAACCTACAGTTATAGATAAATGCTTTTAGCGTTGAATTATGTACCACGCCCTCTTAAGACCCTTTAAGTGGGAAAAAGTGTAATTTTTATTTGTATGACAATGTTCGTTTTTAAGCTGCTTGGAAGTACATTTTTCTCTTACAAAAAAAAATTAGTTCAGCCATGTTTTCCATAACAGCATTTGAAAGTCTAAATTTGCATATTTGTGGTTCTTGTAAGCCACAAAAATCAATGTACACAGTTAAATGAATGGCATTCACATTGTAACCAGATATCTCGGCCTACTACGAAATATTTTTTTATTAAAAACCATTTTTAAAAATGGCAAAATGAAAAAAAAAATCTCAATTTCAGCATGTTTTCTAATACAATATTTTGCAATGAATGTTTATATACGTTAAGCAGTAACCCGTTACGTGTAGTTTCAATCTATTTTTTTTTATTAATTTCATTATGTTCAATGGTTTTTGCGGCATATAAGACCGAAGAACATACAAGTTGTGACTTTGAAATGCTACAATGGGAAAACCGGTTGAGCTAATATACTTAAAGAGGAAAATGTACTGCCAGGTAATGTCTGCCAAACTGACAGTATTTAGTACAAATAAAAAAATTCCTCCCTTTTAAAACCTCCTTAAAGTCTCATATACTGATCACTCATCAATACCTATAATAAATAAGAAATTTGTTTTAATGGACCCAGTGATATGTTTAGACAGTAGTGGAAAGTTTGCTTTGGTCTTTAATTTCATGGACATTTTCATTAGGAAAACAGTAAAGATTGACGAAAAACTGCTGAAAGAATAATTTATGCAGTGCTCACTTTATCCTGAACAGTCGATAGTAACAATATATCGGCGGGAATCTTGCACGTTACTTCAGTGCTTGGTTAGTTGTGGCGATGCAGCTTTTGATACGTTCTTCAAGCTGTGCCGCTTGTGAGAGCTTGTAAGCAGGCTTCAGGCAGGCGACGTCATGAAAATACATCGACGAGTTATCAATAACATAGTGCCAGGTCAAGTCCCAGCGAGAATGGTAGACGTCCACGGAGACAGACAGCATTATGCAATATGCACTACGGCTAATGTCAGCGGCGGGTTGTGTTGCAACCAGCACATACTGTAGTAATCATCTGCTGCCTGCTTGGGGAGTTCACAGTAAGGTTTGTTGGGACGCTGGGAGGGCGGGCTAGCCAGCAACATTGGGCTGATCATCAACTACAGTGGTTTCATGTAGTGGGAGTGGCTCAGTGCAGTACTGGCATGCACGCACAAGTGACCTCTCTACCTGCGAGTTACGACTACTCTAAACTGTTTACTGCGCATTGTGTGTCTACATCTACGAAAATTATGTCGCTATAGTTTTTAAAACTCGGCACGGTTACTGAAAAACCATCAAACAAATTGGAAAAACATAACGACTGAAACGAGTGTTAGACTTTGAACTATGCTGCTCACAAATAAAATAATTTGGTCACGGTTTAGTCTCGTAGGGATAACAGCGCTGCGGAGAGGCGATAATGGATTGCGTACGCCGGTCAGCGGCAGCCTTACTACCCCTTCAATTTTCTGCATCAAATACCATAAAACGCAGTCTTTCTAGGAGGGTCCTGAAGGGGATGTGTTAGATAACTGTCTTCTATCTTAGTTTTCCAGCTATAACATGTATTCATATTGTCAAATTAGTCAAATTATCAAAATTTTCTGTTTGGCAAGACATAGCATGTCCTTGATAAACTGCTTGACATTAATAATAATGTAATATTTAATTAATTATCCATGCTGAATAATTCAAGGGAATTATATGTTAACTGTAGAGAATGATTTCAAGTACAATTCAAGATGAACATATAACACTATTATGATCTCCAAAATTCATCATAAATATATATTATGTTTCAACATTGCCACATTTACCAAAAATACTTCAGAACAGAAGTGAGTGTAGAAAATCTATGAATAACATTTAGCGTCTAGCTCTCCCCTGTAAGGCGGACGCCTTGTGAGGAGTGTGTTTGTGTGTGAGGTGAATATTGATGAGTGCTACGAGCGACGACGGCCGGCACGTGTATTGTTATATCGCCTCTACGGCCAATGTCAGTTTTTCCGCCGTAACGTTTTTACTGTTGCGCTTTTAAGTGCGAGCCTATCATTTTATTGAACGCTTCACTGTTGTAAAGTTCAGTGTGATTGTAGACAGCTTCGAATGAATCTGGTACAAACATCTTGTGAAAGTGGCTAAAAATAGCATTGTAGGCCTTAAGTCTTCCGTTATGTCCGCTGTCGGAGATTTCATATTCAAGTTTTGTTTATATAACTTGGACTTGTCAGAGCGGCCAGCATTAAACTGATTACTTATTTGTTTACCGCGCGACAAAGCAACTTACGTTGTATATTGGAAGAATACATACAACATATACTATATATACAAAGACGAGTGAATTGATTGAAGAGGTTTTGGTCAGCGCACAACATCAAGGTCTTTAGCTCTGGTGAGGGGTGGCATGATGTGAGTATAGAGCAGCGGCGGAATTAAGAGTGGAAAACAGGAGATCCCCGAGAAAACCCGCCGACCAGCAGCATTGTCCGGTGCGATTAACGCATAAAAGTGAGGTTTTCAGCTATGGCGAGGGCTAATACGGAGAATGCCGCCAGAAGAAAGAGGTGGGAAAATGGAGATACCTGAGATAAACCTGCCAAACGATATCTTAGGCACGTTTCCCGTATGCGAAATGCAAATCGCTGACCCCGCCGAGAGTCGAACGCCTTGGTTGCAGACGAGCGCCTTAGCCGTAAAAGAATGGGTGTGTCATATTTCTACGTGAAATAACATATTTGGAAGGGGAATTTAAAAATAAATATAAATTACGAACGATAGACGGTGCAGCGTACCATTTATAGTACACGGATACTCGTATACGACTTAAACCGTTTGGAAATTCTTCGTATACGAATGTTACAATAGTTTTTACGTAGAGCATACGCCTCCTGTCATCATATAGGCGCAAGCGGGGACTTCTTCCTTTCTGTGTGGGTATTGTGTACG
The DNA here is from genome assembly GCA_003012365.1 of Medauroidea extradentata. Classification (NCBI taxonomy): domain Eukaryota; kingdom Metazoa; phylum Arthropoda; class Insecta; order Phasmatodea; family Phasmatidae; genus Medauroidea; species Medauroidea extradentata. The sequence continues at coordinate 7,162 of PNEQ01004839.1, forward strand.
AAAAACGTCACCGTACATTTTGGTGCAAACATGTTCGTCTCCAATACTTCGCTTAGTATTCGCGTGATGTACTTGTGCGCACGTCTTGTGTAACTGACTTCTGAAGCTGCTCTCTTTGAATGTTGCAGAAATATGTTCTTATTTCCGTTATTAAGTCCACGGTGACACTTGAGGTATCCAACTATGTTTAAATTGAACACATTCGGCGGCCATGTTTGATCGAGTTTGAAACCAAACATGTTTGTGAGTTTCGCACGTCTAAACCGAATAAAACCAATGAACTCAATGAAAGTGGAACTTAATTCGCGACATTTTATTACTATATTGTAACTAACTACAATTTCGCCATGCTTGCATGGAGTAATATTGTTACACAATTTCGGCGGGTTGTAAAAGGACTCGCTTAAAATCGAGACGTTACATATTTTTAATGACTGAGTTAACTCTATTTCTCAATTTATCATCAGGAAAACTGTTCACAACTGACTCTGTGTTACATGATTGGTGATCAGTCATTGTTTTACAACTACTGTGTACAATTTAGATTATCATTATATAAAATAAATGTGAACTGTCTGTGATAATTACACTTAACATTAAAGGTGGTGGACTAGTCTGCTGTAGAAGCAGTCGTGAGTGAAGATACCGTCGTGTTCTCGTGTTGGTAGCTCTGCTCTTTTCTGCAGTCAACTGTTCTGCTGCTCACAGTTGAACCTCGCTAAGGTTAATTCTACTACAGGTTAGAAAGATCAATGTTGTAAGTTTGGCACCGGAAAAATTTCTGCCAATTGAGCGCTGGTATCGCTAATGCGCCAAACTGACCAATCACAGAGCTTTCCTGAATTTTAAGTTACATTAAGTTGATAGTTTAAAACGCGAAATCGGTTTATTTTCACTTTAAAATTGAATTAAATGACTAATATAATTTCAAAGTTTATTTATATTTAATTCTACTATGGTTTCGTATTTATCTGATCTCTTAGCGATTGAAGCGAAACTAGTGGCAGAAATTTTCCCTGTGCCAAGCTCTCCCATAAGAAAACGTATTTTCTCTCTAACCTGTAGTAGAATTAACCTTAACCTCGCTGAAAACCGTTGACACTGCCAAGTTGCATACGCTCCCCACCACAGTCAGTAATGTACTGCCGCGCTGTAAATACTACTATAGGTCGTTCGGAATGAAGAGAGAACTAAAAATTTAACTTTTGAAATATATCACTACTCGTTACTGCATGGAATTCAACATTAACTATACGTGCCTTATTGCTCGTGTGGTTGGCAGCGTTCCGTATATTTTCCTATTTAACTACAACAATGCTGAAACAAAATTGACAGAATTGCACGAAATAATTAGAATATCAGTCGTGACTTTCTTTATTTATTGTCAGTATTGAACTAATTCAGCTCAAACAGCATGCATGGCAAGTTGATAACGAAGATAAACGCAAAGTGAGTCGTTAATGTACGCTAACTCGGCGGGAGTGCAATACTCAAGACAAATAATTAAGGAAAACAAATATGCAACATTGGTCTCAATGTGTTTTTTTAGGTTGTAAGCAGCCTTAAAGGAATTTGAAAATGTGTTAATGCACCATAAAATAAATGCCAAACAAATGACATTACGATACTGACACGCCTTGCACGACAGTGTTACAGGCTGCCTACCTCCCAGGCATTCATACGTCCACTTCCAACTTGCGATTTGTGTGGAAACGGTCGGGATTAGAACTTGCCCCCCAGGCGACCTTTTTTAATATTCAATTTTGCGTACTGATTACTTACATATCATGTCATATCGTTATAGCGAATAATTACAAAGTTCTGGGCAATAGGGAGTAACTAACCCCATTTAATGTACGAATGGTTCTACTATTTCTAACATAATTTTCTGTGATTATCTTTACAGCATTTATGTGTATGCCAAGCTATGTATCGTAATTATATTGCTTGTTTTTTTAATCTTTCATTTATTATTATTATTATTATTATTTTTTTTTTTTTTTTTCAAATTTCTATATTTGATGCCATCTGCCACTCTCATGAATGGCACTATGCCCGATGCTGATTATATGTTTCCCTCTGAGGCTGAACGCTGGTGCAAGTAACTTTTAGAACTGCTGAAAATCAAGATTGTGTCCTTCAGTTTCTATCTTGTGGAGCCTGGGACAGAATGCACCCACCTGCCCCCCCCCCCCAATCCATTTTCATTCTTATGGGCGCGCTTGTCTACACTTCTTGTGCACGACACATTTTTTTTTTGCTGGATGGTTGGTAGCTAATGAAGATATTTGTTTATACATTGGTTTGTTTGTTGTAAAACTGAAGAGTGAGCGGGGAATAGCGACACGTAACAAGAACTCTTGAACAACTGGGTCAACAGTGAGGTCATTAAATACGGTGACACAAGGACAGGAACTGGGGAATGAATCGGACGTGGTCTTTGTTATGGCTCGACATCAATTGTATTATTAAAAATGTTTAATTTTTACGTGACAGCAGTCTGAAAAGCCGTTTTTAGCCATCTAGAGGTGCCCTGTAGCCATGTTTCTAAGCGTGATATCTAGAATACAAACGTACGAAGCCTAGTTTGAAATGCGTTTAATTTTTATATGAAGATATGGAACGCATGTTCAGTAGTACCTCTTTAAAGAAACGTTCTCACGCTGCAACAGTGTTGATGCACCAGATAGGACAAGAGGCCGAGACGAACTAGTGTGTTAGCGATGTTAGGTCGGCACGTGAACACAGCGGGCATTGTTGGACGCTGGCGTGCTAATAAGAGGCGACCCACTGTAGGTGTCTTTATCCTCGCAAGTCAGCGGTATTGCAACCAGCCCTACTCGACCGTCACCCACCTTTCCGTACCACCATCCACTCCACACTGTCGTCTATATGACGTTGTCGTGCCGCCAGAAAAAAATAACATGTTTACACTGCTACAATAAAAGAAACGGAGATCAAGCGTTTTACGGGCCTCCCTTCCTGCGCTTCAAATGCGTTGCAGCAATTAAGTTACGGCAGTTTTTTTGGGGAACTATTTAACGCGCATTATATTTGTGTGTCTACGAAAAGAATACACACTTCCAAGAATATCCCTGTCGTGTTAAAAATTCTGCACGTTTATTAGAAAAATAATTTTCAGGCCCCTCAAAATTGTCAAAAATGGCTTTTCCAGACTGCCGTATCTGGAGAAACAACCGTATTTGAAAAAGAACAAAACAAAATAAAGGAGCGTTAGACTTTCGACTATGCGGCCCACAAATAAAATAATTTGCTCACAGTTGAAAGTTCCATAGGAAAAAAATAATAAAGCGCCGCACGCCAGCTGAGTGACTTGCGCGGAGAGGCGATAATGCATTGCGTACTCCGTTCAGTGGTAACCCTTACCACACCATCGAATTTCTGCCTCGCACACACACAAACACAGCGTATCTACGAAGCGCCCTTAAGGCATGGTCTTGAGACACTTGAGTGCTAGACAATGAGTCATATTGTAATGAAGGGGAAAACACCCACGATAACATACACACACACACACACACACTCATTTAACGTACTGTCGGACAATAAAGTATACATACACCGTAAAACTAACACTGCAATTCAAAATCAATCACGAAAGTAATATGTATTCACTTTCTGTGACATAAACTGACACATATATATATATATATATATATATATATATATATATATATATATATATATATATATATATATTGCATATATAATTAATAATAGTTTCGTATAGGTCTACTAACATCTTGAGCATACAAATGAAAGACCATTCAGGTACAAAAGTAAACATACACATTAATGTTTTACACTTTCAGGGACGATTTAATATTTTGTATTTCTGCCTTTTGCTTCTATTACAGCTTCCAAACGTCGAGGCATAGATTCCACCAATTTTTTTTTGTGTCTGCAGATGTAAATTTATTACACTCTTTCACTAAGGCAGCTTTCAAATCGTCTTTACCTTTGTATTTTTATTATCCTATTCTTTAATTCTCCCGAAAGATGTTCAATTGGTTTGATGTCTGGTTACTGGGGAGGTGAATGCAACTGTTTTCGTACATTGTATAGTAGCCATTATTTTACGACAATGGCCGTATGCTTGGGGTCATTGTTTTGCTGAAACACCCAGTCTGTTCCTAGTCCCAGTTTCTCAGCAGATTGTTTCAAATTCTCCTTCATGATGGTGAGATACTTCCATTTATCCATAATGTCCTCAATAAATACTAAATTCACAACCCCAGCTCCAGACATAACCCCACACAAGAATATTTCCACCACCATGCTTTACTGTTGGGACAAGATTTTTCTTTTTCAAACTTTCATTCCGTTTTCGCTACACCTTTTGCTTTCCATCACACTGGAAGATATTGAATTTACTCTCATCCGTGAAAAGCTCTGTATTCCAAAATATGGCATCTTTACTTTGATGCAGATTTGCAAAGTCTAGGCGCTTCTGTTCATTTACCATGCTAATGAACGGTTTCTTCCTTGCTGTTGTACTTTGAAACTCATATTTCAGAAGTCTTCGTACTGTGATGCAATGAACAATATTTCCAGTAGTATTTGTGACATCTACCGCCAACTCCGTGGCTGTAATTTTGGGATCTGCATTCACTTGTCTGACGATGTGCCGGCGCTCCCTGTTAGATAATTTTGTTGGTCTGCTACATCTAGCTTTGTTCTTCAACGATCATTGTAGTTTATTATTACGATCTGGACACTTGCATGGCTCCTAACAGTTTCTCCAATTTTACGCAGTGAAAAGCCCTTTTTACTGAGCTAAATTGATATTTTTCCTCACTTCCACTGGTATTTCAGTTTTTTGGACCCATGTTACGCGATCGAATTATGTATTGCAATACACGTGTACTGTATCCATTAACCGCACCAATTTCGCTGTGTTCACTGCAACGTCTCTCCTACAACTGACGAAAGACTCGACGTGTATGTTGACTTCTGTACCGCAGTAAACACTCACTGTTGCATCTATCACGTTTGTAGTGCACAATACTGGTCTGAATACCTTGGTTTTTGTTGTTGTGGAAGTGGATGCGGACATAGAATTGCACGTTCACCTCTGTGTATTCAGGGTTGTACCATATATGCTACACAATTGGGGGGGGGGTATTTAGACTTTAGTGTCCGACTGTATGTGTTTCTCTAGTATCGAAACAAGCTCTGCAGTGTAGGGAGGAAGGGGCAGAAGCAGTTACGTGCCCCCCGCTCCCCTATCACTGCATAATTTATCAACTAAGGAATTTGTTGGACTTGCTTTCCAGATTTTAATTTCATCAAGCAAAAATAACATGTTTCTTAATAGCGTTTACGACACTCTTCTCTGATAATTCTTATGTGTCTTACTAATTTTTATTGGTGGTGTTGTTGCGAGAGTAAATAAAAGTCAGTCAGTCCTATTTTTGACAGATAGCAAGTCGTCACTGTCCTCTCCTGGCGTGGATTTATCGGCCCGGTTTAGATTCCGCCCACACAACTGGTCAATCTCGCGACATGCGAATCGGCCCTGGCGTGACGCCCAAATCGACGAACTGTGGTAACACCCCTGTCCGTCGTCAGTTGTGACTCTACAACCTCTTCCTCTACTCCGTTACGTCTGAATTATAATTTAACATTTGTATCTTAATTTCTAGAGTCGGCACTCCTCTCCTCTCCACCAACAGCTAAGGGGCGTATGAATGAGGTGGGAGTACGGAGCCAGGGTGCCCTCGAGAAGCTGCCCTTGCTCTTTCCACATAGACAAAATATACACATTTTAGTTTTCTAAACATATAAACAGTAACATTGGTTATTGTTTTCTAGGTGTAGTTCCATCGACTTCGTGGCCTGATACCAGGAGAATGAATGGTCGCATGACCGGTTTATTTTGATATCCACAAATTATCCTAATTAATGGCTATTGCTGCTGATACGTTGTAATGACAATCGCCGTGCACGTCACAAAAAAATCACTAATGTAGAAGCGAGGAGAAAGGGGGTAAGAAATATTACAAAAATATATGACCAGTAGGTTTACTTTACACAGACTGATTCATTACTCTTCATAACTAATTATGTTAAAGATCAGTCAGTTTTGAAGTAAGTTATATTGTCAGCAGAGTTCCATTAAACTAATGATATTAGAACTTACCTGTTAAAGTACTTTCATCACACCATTTGGGTGCTCATTACTATTATTTTTAGTGCTCTTTCCAACATTTAGGAGCTGAGAAAGGGGTGGGGGGGGGGCAATTTATACCCTGTCCCTCTCCCAGTTGTTACGCCTCTATGATCCTGTAGCATTCATCTGATTGCAATGAAACATTGGTGAGTTGTGTGTGTGTTCATGACACATACATACATATGTGTGTGTGCGTAGGGTGGAATGTAAATCACGGAAAAGCTCACAGGTACAGATAGCCAGACCTGAATCAAGAATAATGAGTATAGTAACCACACCTCTATTGTCAATAGTGTGTGCTTAATACCACCATGAAGGTTGTGTTGATGAACAAACACTTGACTATAAATCAACAACCACTTTCAACGAAACCTTGATCTTTCAGATTCAATTTATATGCATTACTATACGTATTCAAGGAACAAAGTGTGTCAACATCCCATCCCATGCAAGTATGTATCTACGTACCTGTACATCTGTGGTGACCCATTGTAGTGAATAAAGGACAATAATGACATAAGGTGCATTTATTCTAACACACCCAGACAAACTGTTTCTGATATAACAGGCACTCAGTCGGAGCATTATGGTAATGCTGACAGGTAGGCAACCTGTGTAGCATGCACATAATGACATGCTTCCGGGGAACACTAGCGATGTACAGCATATTACCACAAGGTATGCAACACACGTTACAACAAGGCAGGAGGATGGGGTTCTGCTATACAGGGACGCAGGCAGGGCGTCTTTAGTAGTACGTAAACAAATTTAGTATTGTTTGAACTCCTTGAAAAGCACAGCAGCTGCTACGTGTACATAACATTACATTCTACAAAAAAATTCTTACTTTACACCTAGCAAGTTTCAGAGTAATGTGTGTTAAAATTATCAGCTATCTATCCCAGTACAGGCATGTACATGGTGCACCCAATTCCTGGTAAGCTGCTGCATTGTAATGCGCTAGTGTTCTGTTATGTTGGTATCTTGCTCACCCGAGATGGGTCTGCAGTGTTTATCCGCGAGATACTGCGGGGGCTTGTAGATGTTACATTAGTGCTTCAATGCGTTATCTGGTACAAACATAATAGGAGACCGCCACATTATAGTGCAGCATGCAGCAAAAAGGAAATTGTGCGACCTCGAGTGCTCACCCCTTTTAATGTTACGTCACTAACAGACCGTTTTATAACAGGATATTATTTTTCTATTTACAACATAGGTTTCTCAGGTCTGTTATGCTTCTTTTGCCATTCTTGTCTTCAGACTATTCAATTATAGGCTAGAACATAAGTGGAGATAGTGAAATTTCATAAATTGAATGACCTGCATGTTAGAATCAAATATCCTATCCATACTCAAGTCCTGTCTATTCGTTTGTCTGCTGTTCCACTGAGTAGCAGCTAGTGGACAAATGGTCGGGACTTGAGTATGCATAGGATATTTTATTCTAACATGCAGGTCATTGAATTCGCAAAATTTCACCATTTGTAAATGTGTTACCAGTTGGATGGCAATTTTAGTCGCCATAAGATTAGTGGGATTATCTTCCATTGGCTAGCATAAGACTTCAAGGTACAACCCCGTGCAAGACTGTATTGACAAATGTAGCCATGATTAGTGTGGTGAAGATACTTTTCAAGTGTTACACGTTTTGAGACAGTAATAGAATAATTATTGTGCTGTGATTGATTTAGTTTAATTTTGAAGTATTTCCAAATAAATGTAAAATAATTTATGAATGATTCTATAAAAAGACTTTCCTTTGTTAAAGTGTAGGCCTACTTTTTAATTTATGCAGAAGGATTAAAATTTTTGTTTCAGAGTATATTTAAAAAAAATCTTAGTTTTGCTTTAAGTGGAAGAAACACATTGTACAATTGTACATATTTGATGTGAATTGTTTCAAAACTAAGCAATTTATGTGAACATGACATAAATAAAATTTAATAAATTTTTTTTTTAGTTGTTTTTATTTGCAAATTACCTGGTGAACTCATCTTTAAATCTCATCCTTTTATACTAAGCAGAATTTTGTAAATGTCATCTTCAAATCTAAGAATGCAATTACATTATGAAGTTTATGCTTTCAAACTGAGAAATTACATAGTTGTTTGTGTCAAATGTACCGTCTGGTTGCAATATCTTCCTGTGCAGTTGTGAAATCGTGACGTTCAAAATATTATCTTTCTGCGCCCTGTATTACTGTAGTTTTTTTTTGTAAGAAAGGCATGGCCAATTGTAGACGTTACTAAACTGCTATCTACTCTGTTTGAAGTACACATTTGCTGAACAATAATAGTTTTTTTTTTTTTGCACTTGTGCTTTTACAACTACATGATGGAAATGAGAGCATTAAAAGACGACCTTGTGAGAAAGACCAGAAATTTCTCTTCACAGCATGTTTCTAATGGTGTTTGAACTTGTACTTACAAATTGTCCAGAAACTCATATTTATCTATGAGGATTTGTTGGACATACCTAAGAGGATTTGAGTTAGTTGGACATAAAATTGATTTATTTTTCAAAGATTGATATGCCAATGAGTGTTATATAATTTGTTGTTATTAAGCACTTCACAAGTCTTCAGAATTTTCCGCTTATTATTTATTTGTATTTTTTTTACAGAGGTCAAGCAGGAGCTGGAAGACCTTATGGCTGACATTAAAAAAACTGCCAACAAAGTCCGTGCCAAGTTAAAGGGTAAGATAAATTTTGCTTTGTGTTTTCATCCGCAAATAATAAGAGTACGAATCAGAGCTTTGCTGTATTTTTAATTTGTAATAAAATTGAAATAGAATTCTTTTGTTAACAGTTATAGAACAAAACATAGAACAAGAAGAACATGCCAACAAATCGTCAGCCGACTTGAGGATACGGAAAACTCAGCACTCGACCCTGTCTCGCAAGTTCGTGGAGGTAATGACGGAATACAACAGGACGCAGACAGACTACAGGGAACGATGTAAGGGGAGGATACAGAGGCAACTGGAGATTAGTAAGTTTTGCAGCACATATTTTTTCAAGAGTAGTTGAAACATTTTGCATATGTATTTCTCATCATTCAGATGACAATTAATGCAACATTATTAAGTGCTGCTGAAATATCATTGTTATGTTATGTTCATTGCAGCTGGTAGGACTACGACAAATGAAGAACTGGAGGATATGTTGGAACAAGGAAACCCAGCAGTATTTACGCAAGGGGTGAGTTGGAATTTATGGAATATTATTGACTTTATTGTGTCGTGTAGAGACTGTTGTGTACTTAAATATTTATTCTTAGAAATATTCTGTATATTTATACATTGTCATATTTTTCTGTTCTAGTGAAATGTTTTTTTTCCTTCAGTTTTCACAAAATAATTTTATCTTTAACAAAAGTGATTTATAAGGAAAAATATTAGGGGAAAGGTATACTGTAGACACTTATTAATAAGACATGGTGCATAATTCAGCACTAAAAACGTCAGTTTGAAATTGTAAGTTTCTCAACGCCAATTTGCAAAAATCATAAAACTGCACCCTTACACAATAAGTTTTACTGGCTCTGTAAGTAAATACTGTTCTCGAGTAACGTATTTCTGAAGAAGAATCTCTTGACGCTGAAATATTGTACATTTTATTAAAGCGCAAGAGATCACGCTTAAGGGACCTCCTTAGATAGGCTGTGTTTGTGTGTGTGTGAGGCATGAGCAGTGACAGTGCCATTGACCGACGGTTGTAATGTATTGTTGCCTCTTCACGAAACCGCTCAGCTGGCGTGCAGTGCTTTACTGTTATCCTTTTTTCTATGGGACTTTAAGAGGTGACCACATTATTTTATTTGTGGGAAGCATAGTTCAAAGTTAAACACTTGTTTCTATATTATTTTTTTTAATATGGTTATTTTTCCAGGTATGGCAGTTTAGAAAAGCCATTTTTGGTCACTTTGATGTGCCCAAAAATTGATATTTCTGATAAACATGCCAAATTTTTTAAAACTATAGCGACATGGTTTTGTTCTTTTTGTAAATATACAAATATAATGTGCATTAAAAAGTTTCATAAAAAAAATAGTCATAACTCACTGCAACACATTTGAAGCGCTGTTAGGGAGATCCCTTAACAAATGCCTCATTCTGGGTAAATGTTTGCTCATAAAGTTTGTTAGTCATTATCTAGAGTTGTTTGGAAATTTTTCCATATTGACGTTCAAAAACATGTAAATTTCAATTGGAGTTTTCAGCATTTATTTATCTATCATACTCTTGTATAATTGCTTAAGCATACTTCTGCAAGTGTTATATGCAGTATATATTTATCAAAAGTACTTGTTACGGTAGTATTATCCTTAAAATATAAATCCAAGCATATTTTGCCAATACAAAGGGTCATATACTTCTAAAATTTGTACAATGACACATAAGTTTTTGCACTGTATTGAAATACGTTGAGTATCCTGGTCACATCATTTCTTTACTATTAACATATCACAGTAAAAGGAATGGATAGCATTGCAGTGTGTCACGCATATTATTTTTTACGCGGAATCACTTAACTTATTTATATTGTGTTTATCTACGAAAAGAACACACACTTGAAACTATGCTTCTATGTTTTAAAAAATGCAGCATGCTTGTTAGAAACATGATCTTTGGCCCTCTTAAGATGGCTAAAAACACGCTTTTTAGACTGCAGCGCCTTCAAAAATATTACCTGAATTCGTAAAGTGCAGAGCGCGAGGCATGCGTTGGTCTTTACTCTATCTTATCAAAATACAAAATATTAGGGTCACCGCTAAAAGTCCCATACATAAAAGACAAGAATGGAAACCTTGCACGCCAGTTTGGCGCGTTGTGAATAGAGGATGTATGCTTCCCATCTAGCATGCTACTCTGGCTCGTATCGCTCTGCTGTTCCCACACGTCAAAGGTGGAAATTTGACACCGCGAAGGACTCCTCTTAACTCTAGCATAGCTCACACGTGCACATCTCTTACATTTTTTCTTCGGATTTTCATAGCAGATAATGAGCACTGTTTTCTTTGCCAACAAATATTTCCCCTTGCACTTGTTTTCCGACACTGCTTCAATTTAGACACTTCCACATATAATGGCAGTTTGTTTGAATTTCTCTGTAGCAAAATTTTGGATGTGTTCAGTGTCTTCAAATCATCAGATTTTTCGTAGGGGCTAGAGGTTAGGATTTCACGTAACATAGCTTTTCTTTTTCTACGTGAATGTCTTCTTTTGCTGATGTTTGTAAGAGGTTACAAATTTTAAAAACTGCTCCGATACACTTTAATGTTTAGAGTTGGCACTGGTTTTAAACATGAGAATTACTTGTTCTGGGTGATTTCTCAATCTGCAGAGGTTTTTGACAATGAGATGTTCTGTTCTGTTGCCTGTGTAATAACTGAACAGCACAATTGTTAAATGGCAGCAGCGTCATTGCTAGAAGCTCTGGTAGCTCATGTGGAATAGAAGTGATGGAATAAAATCTAGCCCAGAGAATATTCCAGACTGAAAAAATATGTGCAGCTTTGCTATTAAACCCATTGTTTGCAGTATCAAGACAAATATGACTTTATATATGCACTGGAAACTAGTGCTGCTAGCCCATTTTAGGTGAATCTAAGACTTCACTTTATCACATTTACAGAGTATAACTTTCATAATAAACATTCTTCGATGACTTCATGAATGAACTGTCTAATTAGCTGGAGTTTCCGAGTCTTAGGGGGAGGGTGGGAGGGGGGGGGGTTAGAAGTTTTGAGTGCTGTGAGTGCTATTTGCATGGACATTGTTTTCCCAAGCATAATATATCGCAGCAAGGACCTTGGAGCTAGAGTGACCATCTAAAAGCAGTAAATTAGGGTTCTGTCGGGTACACTGAGTATTTTTAACAAAATATTTCAACCAGACTAAGAATGCATAGATGTCAACTTCTAGGTACTCTGCAGTAGTTACTCTCCGTCAAAGGATCACAAACCATTCTAACAAAGTATGGGATTCTCCCCCAGAAAAATTTGTATTTCGAGCTGCAAAACTGATGCTTTACAAGCATTTTTATATCTGAACATTGAATATACTGCCGGCAGAAATATTAATGTTATTTTCTAATATTTTCTAAAAAAAATATAAAGATTTGTGGCTATGCGCTGTTGGTTAGGAGAGGGGATGGTTTACAACCTCTCTCTCTACCCTCTAAAACTTGCATGACCAAATTTTTTTTTGTACACACACACATGCACGCCCACACACATACATATAAAACACAAATTTCTCAGCAGAACATTTTACAGTACTTTGCAAACATACATAGCATACTTATATTTAATACTACATACACTTATCAAACAAATAAAGACATAATTTTTGCAGAAATATAAGAAAGTAGAATATACTAAACTTACCTAACATTTAACAGGAATTTGTGCATGTACATTTCTGGAAGTTCTGTACGTACATTTCTGAACTCATTAACACACACATTTCTGAACTTATTTACACACAGGTCTAGCTTCTTCAGTAGACCTACAAATTAATTTACATTTACTCATTATGCCTCTTCAGCAAACCATCACAGACATTTATTTAGAGCCACGTTTCCTGACTCCACAACTGCTAAAAAAATATGGATGTGCACATGCTATGAAACTGCTATTCTGAAGTTGATGGCACAAGAGACTGTACACAATGTTTCCACCTTACAAGGGGTATGTTTTCCATGGCTACTGACAGCAATAATGTTAAACCATACTCCACTGTGGTCATTTCTTTGACTACTAAAGGAGAAATATTTACTGTTTTGCTGTCCATTATGGAAACAAATGGTACCACACAAAAATGAGTTTTTTCACATGAAGATTCATAAATGAAGGGAAAAAATTATACCCTAGCAAAATTGTGTGACATTTGTAGTACTGTGTTAGTGTATTTGTGAGGTGTAGCAACTTTCTTGAAAACAACAAATCTCAGTACAGTAACTATGTAAACTAATGTTTTCAAGACAAAATACACAATTACACAAAGTTTTTAGCCAATCATGCAATTAAGGAAATTCTCCTTAATGAACTACAGGTACAATGCAATAGGACAGATTTTTTTTTATGTCGGTTACCTGCAGTACACTGGCTCTATCTAATGAACCTAACAAACAGTTTTCAATACACGCAGCCCTGTATGGTATGTTCAAAAACACATCATAAATAAGAAATTGTGTACACAATGTTCAACTCTACTTACACACCTATGCTGTAACCCACTAATAAATACAGTATAGTATTAATTGCATTATATAACTCTTTGCTATATAACACAAACCTATGCACAAAATCCACTCACTTAAGCAAATTCCTCTGAACTACAGACAAATTGCGCTGTTTGCAGAGCTGGACTGTGCTGCCATGTAGCAAGAAGATGGTAAACCATAACATATATGTGGCTACCTGTTGTTCGCTGCTACCTGCCTTTTTTTTCTTCAAATTTATTAGTGGCTTGTAAACTTCAAACATAATTTACCACTCGCTGAAAAGTTTATGCTTACCACTGACTGGAGAGTCTATGAAAACATAAATTATTGAAATATTTAACAACTTATATTTAGTATATATACATATTGTGTACAAACAGACTCCTGACATATTAGCTTCTTACAAGCGTTTTAAGCCCAGCAAGTGAGTTCCTGTGCATTGTGCATGACTGTCAACAATAATTTTTTATTCTCCAAGTTAACAGTGCAGTGAATAACAGTTTTTACTGCAAGGTTATATTTGCAAGCTGTTTTAGAACACATTATTTACACTTTAGAAATAGGCATTGAACTTGTTACATGTGCTGTAAGTGTAATGTAATGTTAACTTATGTACACTTCCACATTGACCATATAAGTTCTCCACAATTATTTTTACATTAGCTTCAGTGCTTGCAATGTGGAAAAAAAAAATAGCTTCAAGCTTAATTAGTTTCAACCATATTTATATGTCTTTTTCCAAATACAGTTCTTCAGAATTAAAAAAAAAATTAGGAATGTCATTTTTATACGGCGTTTGGTGGTTATGTTTACATTAATTTACTAGAGGTGGTTGGTTGTTCTAGAAGGTTTTATGTGCATTCATATAAATTGTAATTATGTACTTTACGTATGGTTTTGTTGAAATATATGTGGGATTGGTAGAGCCACAATTGTATGGCGAAAAGATTTTAGCAACATTTGGTTTCAATGAATTATGTGCACATCTGCAGCTCTGCTACATCGTCTGTGATTGGATGATTTTACTCTCACTTGCCTTGGCAAATTACAGACGTACGGAGTAAAAATAATCATATTCTTATTGGTACAGTCAAATAAGAAACTTGTTTGAACAAAGACACGATGCCAATAACCATGAAGCACAGCTGCCGATGTGCACGTGAGACATTGAAACAAAGTGGGACAAAAATCTTTTTGCGACAAAATCGTGACACTAAGTATTGGCCACCGCCAGATCATACAATGTCTATGTGATTCTGCTAGCCTATGAGACTATATAACCTTTCAGTGGTTCTTTTTGTACTCTGGCAGATTGATCACAATCATCATCATCATCATGAACAGAAAATTCACTGTATGAGTGTGTGCATAGACAGGTATTTATGTCAGTGGCTTAACATGGCTTCGTTCTAAGGCATGCAGTATTACCTCAGACTATACACTCTTAAGACCGTCATAGTTGGGTTGCAAATGTAAAGTGTATTACTAAAGAATTTGTACCTAACATTGTCAAGAGTGTACCTGTATATTGCCATTGCTTAACAACGAACACCTTGGAACACTCGACGCTACATCACTGAAACACTGTATGTGTATACGTACATACTGTACTTGTGCATGTTAGGCTTTTTAACTATTTAATGTTGTATTGCTGACAGTTACTAAGAACACTTGGTATATTTCAGGTTTCGAATGTAAAACTGAAATTTATAAATTGACAGATTATCTCTTTGTTTTAAACTGTTAGCGCTAACTTATTATTTTCTCCAGTAGTTCTTATTTACAAAATATATTTGTGTGTTGATGTTGTGCAGATCATAATGGAGACCCAGCAAGCGAAACAGACACTAGCAGACATAGAGGCTCGACACGCGGACATAATCAAGCTGGAAACCTCCATCAGGGAGTTGCACGACATGTTCATGGACATGGCCATGTTGGTAGAGAACCAGGTGAGTGTCAGCCTGTGTGGAGCACAATGACCCCAACTACTCCGCATCCCTTTGTTCACAGGGTTTGTTAAGGTGGCTGCATGCCCTGGCAGGCAAGTGACATGCAAGACTTCAGCCAAAACTACTCAATGTGCATGAATTATATCTTCTTAGCAGAAATAACTATCATAGTACGATACACATGTATTTCAGGTTCACCACCACTCATTAAACCATATTTTATAGCAACCAACAATTTTGAAAAAGTATTTTTTGCAGTCTTTTTTAAGAATGAAAATCTTAGCATAGAAGCATTTAAAAGGTATGAGCATGTATAATACACCTTATCTTTAATATTACGACATGAAATGTCTCGTAGAGATGGGTTGTCGACAAGAAGACTTCATGTCAGTTTAGCGACTAGCACCTAGAAGCCAGGGAGAGACGTTATGTGTGTGTAGTGTTGTCCGTACAACTTCTGGACTTATAGTTCTCGAACACAAAAATAAATCCACCTAGGCTGCCACCTTAATCTTGTGACAACTAGGAAAGTAGGTGGTATACTTTACAAAGATAAGGGCAATAGAAGGCGATGTGAACATGTTGAGCGATTGGAAAGTTGAGTGGTGCTGAACTAGAATGATGGAGATGCCCTCAGTGCAGGATGAGAAAGAGCTGTATAGATCAAATAGTAGACTGGAGAACAAAGGTAAAGATGGGGGAAAGGTAAATACGTGAACCGAAGAAGTTACATGAGGGCAATTTATGAAATTGTTGTTGAGGATGCAGAGGAACAAGTTGTTAACCATGAAGTCTTGGGTTGAAACCCCCGGGGAAGGCATGGATATTTGTGTGCACTATGTTTCAATGTAAGTTTATGTTTTTTCAACATTACAAGCATTGCATAAAAGTTTTTTTTGGTTCAAATATTTGGCAAAACATGGCATATAGTGATGTCTACGGTTACTGTAAAATTAGTTTTCCTCTAATGTCATCATACACACATTTCATTTGAATTACATAGTTGTGTGGTCACTGTTTTAAGTCTCTTTTTGATAGCTCGGTAGGTTCACTTTTTGGACGCATATGAACTTCATACGATTGACTTAAAACCAAAATTTATTATTCTTGACCGGATTTGACACAATAAAATGGATTCATAGTAATTATTCATCACTCCGAAATTTGAATTTAACCAACATAAACTCAAACTACCACTGAAACACTGCAGTGTGTGAGAGCTACCTTGCTGTCTTCACTCCTCTCAACTCAGTACCAGCGAAATCTTTGTTATTAACTAAGAAAAATCTTCAACTGCAGTGGTACATGCATTAACAACGAGCAAATTTTACGAGTCAGCTTTTAAAGAACAGGGTTCATTAAATTTGCATGTTTTTAAGTCTGTGCAAAATTACAAAACTAGCTATAATGCCTGGTGGGCAGTCAGCAAACGAAAACATCTGTCCAGTTATGTTATATGCGTGTTAGCCAATAAGATAGTGTTTTCAGTACGTTTGAAAAAGGGGCATTTTTAAAGCTCAATAACTTAAAAATTAAAATATGTACTGAATTATTACTTAATGTGGTTGCATTTGGTGCGAAAATATTTTGGAAGAATCATGTAAATATTAAAATAGTTTCTAGGTACCATCCCCATTTACTGGTGGAGTAGCTTCTATAGTATTGTTACAAGTTTGAAGAACACAAACTTTATATGTGGGCAATTCCCATGAGTTCTTTGGGATAGAGGTCTATAATTACAAATAAAAGAGTTAAATTAAGTACTGGATTTAATAGCTCACAAAGCTACGAAATACACATAACAGTAATCAACTAGAACTCTCACAACACAATTAGTTATGCACACAATTACTCCTGTG
>PNEQ01004839.1:25398-46016 GCA_003012365.1 Medauroidea extradentata
TAGATTTCTGCGTTCAGTCAGTTACAGCTTTGCTGTATGGCTCAACTTTTATTGACCATATTTGCTGACCTTCTGAGTTAGTTTTTTAATGTCTGGCTAATAGGCAGCTTGCTTAGATTTCTGCGTTCAGTCAGTTACAGCTTTGCTGTATGGCTCAACTTTTATTGACCATATTTGCTGACCTTCTGAGTTAGTTTTTGATGAAACCCTACATGGAAATTTTTTCAACAGTATAGTATTTCAGTGTGGTATTTTGGTGCTGTGGCAAACAGCATTTATCTTGCTTTCAGCATTGTGGTATTTTGCCGTTGTGGGAACAGTCCCAAGTAGAATTTCAAACGGGGGTTTAGCAGCAATTGTTGTCTCAACGCTTTTCCTTACAGTGAAGCTCACTGCTTGTTTACTGTGTCAATATCTGCAGATTGCAAGTAACATTGAATTGGCTATGTGTTTTACTTAATGTGTGTGGCATGGGGGGGGGGGGCATGTCCCCTCCAAACATTCCTTGTGGAAGGGACACAGGGACATATTGATGTTCAAGTGAAGGTATTGTTATTTGTATATTGTTAACTTGAATACTAATACACGTAAAGGATAATTATTTCAGTGCTCAACCTGTTTGAAAGACAAATTTATTTATTAAACATTCTATTGGGATATATTTACTTCTATTCGTCAAAAATATTTACAACACATGGCCCCCCCCTAAATTTACTTACCGTAGAGGCGTATGGTGTGGGGACAACCTGAGTTATTTACTGCACAAAGGCATCTCAACTCAGTGTATACATTTTGCCACGAAAACAAATCGTATTCTGCAGCTGACCTGCTATCTCTTATCAACACTGACAAGTGTTAACTGATGCTTTGGGGAATATTAACTTCACTCGTACATGCTAGTGAAATTTCCCTACTCATCACATGAAACTTAATTTAAACACTTATTCTTTCCGACTGTCAGCGCTGGGCTGTATTTTATAGATCTTAAGCATTTTTTAGCATTTGGAATTCTATACCATCAAAAATTCAATCCCCTCTTTGTTTGGATTTTTCTCTGTTAACTAGTAAGAAAATTTTAGTGTGTGTACGTAGAAATACATATTAAAATGGAATAAGTCGGACTAATGCCATGATCTATGTTCCTGGCCCCATGTATTTGTCTTCTCTCTCCTTTTTCTCCTTGGTGGCTGGTGTCAGTGTTTAATTGTTTATTCCTGTATGTTTAGCATTTATACAGCTAGAACATTTTAATATCTAATTAGGCTTATGAATCATTGTGCATTGAGTTCTTAGCTAAAATCCATTTATGTAGACAGTGTGTGACAGAATAGCTGATTTTACAGACAATTTTTTTTTCTTCCTCACAATTTATTTGGTCATACTTACAGAAAATGTGTAGGTGAAGGTTATGTTAGGTAAGTGTGTGATGTCAAATATTGAAGATCTTATTTGCAGCTGGTAATTTGTATTGTAGTTTTGCATGTATATGAAATTTAATATCTTTTACTATATCATGAGGATTATAATAAAGTTGACAATTTCTAGTCTTATTTATACATATTGCTTAGTAAGAATTCAATAGTTTAGATTTTGTGAATTTTTATTCTATAGTATAATTCTTTCAATTTTATTTATAGTGTAGTTTTATCTCTTGAAGATAGAGATTGTTGCTAAGATTTCCAAAGTATAATGTTCTTTGCAAGAGGTCTAAGAACTGTAGTACTAGTTACGTATGTAATGTAGTTTCTGAAAAAAGTATGTATGGGTACGTATTTTAGAAGCAGGCAATACACTGTGAGCAAATTTTGTAGTCACAAATTTTTATTAGTCTCATTACTAGTAGTTAATCACTGCTTTGAAATTTTACAACAATCTCTTGACCTTTTTTTTGCACAATTTTGAGCATGTTAAATTTGTTTTTATTTCTTTTTTTTTGTTCACAGAAAAAGATCCTGATAATAATCTGCCTGACAGTTGTCATCGTAATTTTGATTATTGTGTTGGCAGTAGAGTTAAAATGACGGTATACTCCATTTGGAGGTGAAAAGAATTGCTGCCTAAACTGTCAGATGAATTTCTCTAATGTGTGTAGAACTTTTGCGATATTGCTGGAGGAAACGCACAGTTATTTATATTCGTGTAGTACAGGAACGGTGCTGGGCAGTCGTTTCCTGCTAGCAGTTCTGAAGATCTGAATATCTACTGATGCTATAAAAATCTCACTTTTATACTGTATTATGAGTGTTGAAAATAATTCCAAGAAACTGATTTTTTTTTGTAACTGCCTCTTTTTTTCTGTTTGGGACTGCACATTATTTTTATTTTATATAGATATTATTGGAATTAAGCTTGGCTTTGTAAGAATGTAGTGTTGAATTTTGTATGCTTAGAGAAGTGTAGCCTAGAATTTGAATGAGTTGCGCTGGCTCTAAGTTTTGGAAGTTGTAAATAGTGGCATGATAAAAAAAAAGACAAATAGATTTTTTATATCCACATTTTGGATCAGTTTGTACATAAGTAATCATTGGTCTTTTGTGATAGCAAATTCAATTTTATTTTGAAATATGTTGCTGCTCTGAGCTTGAAGGCATGCCGTGTGGTCTGTATTGTAATGGATGGGAGCCTGGCCGATGTGCTATGATTCCTTCTCTTGATTCAGATCTCGTGTTTATCTCCGTGAATTGCAGACTAAATATAACAATATTATGCTTTGCCTTAGGTCAGTTACTGTTTACAAATTTATGAAATACCTACACTTCATCAGTTACAAATTCAGTATTTCCCTACCTCATCAGAAATCAGGTAATTAAATTAGAATGGTAATTTAAATTTGGAGGGGAGCTAATCATATGCACACTCTGTATGTACAATCTTTCAGTATATACTTCATATAGTATTTGACAAGGGTTGCTTGTCATGCAATAGGCTGGATTTTGTTCACAGTTTCATTGTTATGATTGTAAAGCTAAACAGTCTATATAAGCGTGAACAGTCGCTACATTCATTATGTAACAGTATAACTCTTTAAAACTTGAACCTTGTGGTGTAATTGTATATATGTATCAAAATAGTAAAAGTTAATGCAGTGCTTTATATTACAATCACTCAGTTACCTTTAAATATGTCACTAGTTTTGTAAAATTAAATAAATTTATTTATATATTTCATTTATACATATATTTATAGATGTATATTTAAAATCTTAATTTATCAGAAAAATGTGTAATGACGTTTGTGTGTGTGTAAATATATCTGATAATGACGGAAAAATTTATAATTTTTAATGTTTGTCTTCAAACATTTTGTAAGTACAGTATTATTAAATTTTGTCAACAACACAATAAATTGTCTGTCTGTTTTTATGACTTTTTCTACAATGATTCCAAGTGTAAACAATGGAAATAGGCTAAATTAGATCTCAGTTGTGTTACATGCAGCGTGTACCAATATACGCATAACATAATGCTTATTGCATTTGCTAAATGCCATAAACTATTCAACACCAAAATAACCATAGAGTGGTTATTTAAAAGCCAGTGTTACAGGAATCAATCCTGAACTGTGGCTTCAAAGTATCAACGTTTTGTTAAATACAGTAGAACCTTGATTGTGAGTGTACCGGATTTTAAGTGCTCATTCACAGGAACTGCCGTAATTTAAAGAATTACAGAAGTAAAGTAGGGATGTAGCCGTGGGTAGGGGGGGTGTCCGTGGGGTCCAGACTCTTCCTTACATATGGAAACTGCTTAAATAGCACTATTTTGCACGTTGAAAATCCAAATTTCCCCTTATAGAAACTGTTTAAATTACAAAGTTTCACACCTTGAAAATCCAAATTTTTCCAACAGATAACCTCCGGACCCGCCACTTTATTGGAAGTGGCGATGATTATTTTATTACTCAGTAACATTCCCAGGTACAGGACCTTACCCTTCCCCCAACCATATCCTGGCTATGGCCCTGAGTGAAGTAAAGAGATTTTGGTCAGCACTTATGTGGGTCTTCAGCTCTGGTAACAGGTGACATAATATGAGTATGGGGCAGCGCTGGAATGAAGGGACAGGGGAAATAAGAGGTACAAATTGTGGAAAAATACAGAACTTTTCACTACTGTGCGCTGCAGGTTCGGCCTACACACAGCATCACAGTTATTATGACAGCAATAATTGCTATTAGATATTATTAAAACCAGGGGTAACAAGAGATTTTCTCTGACAAGAGAAGCCAACTTCATTCGTTGCCTTCAGTCATAATGATTTTTTATTATTTTATTTTGTTTTGCAATACAATGATGATGACAAGCAAATATTAATGTCTTGTTGTCCTAATTAACATGATTAAGAGTTTGATGTAGGTATAATTACTGCTAATGGTTTCTAGGAAAATTGTTGCAAATATGGTGATGATGGGGTAAATGTTGTAGTTAATGTTTGTGGAAATGTTTAACAGGTTTAGACTCGCCCCGACCAGGGTCGGATTTATTTACACTATCCGCTAAGTCCTGGGTCTTACTCTTTCGTCCTTCATTGCCAACTCACACTTTTTTTTTTCTTTTTTCTTTTTTTAAAAAAAACACCACATTATTTAAAGTTGCTCTGCTCTGTTCTCTCGCTATGTATAGTAATTGTTTAACCTAACTTTAATGCAGTTATTTGAAAATTACAGTTGTAACATACCAGTCCTCCAGGACCAACATGTACAGATATGTTGTAGGTGGACAGAATTCTCCTGACCCACAGTACTTGGTTACTCAAATCTTATGCTGCATCACTGTCGCTTAATGTGAAGAACTAACACCCTTTGGAATTTACTTGACTTAGGGGTCTCCGTCTAGAAATAATGGCTTGAATCCCAAGATTTCATCTGGTTTATTTAAATTTCACTTACATTAGTTGGTAACTTCAGATCCTATTGGGTTGAACCCAGTTTACTGGAAAATGTCAGTATCAAAACGTGGCACATTTTCACAAGGATGTTATGTTTGGAAGAAAAAACTGCAGGCAGTGTAGCTTCACACGCAGCATTAATTTTTAAGAAGAGAGACATTTTTAACTGACTGTCTACATATATGAGCGGAAAACAAATTTGTGCCGAGTCCAGATAATGTCAGAGATAGAGTTTACAGAATAAAAGTCCCCGGTACTGCCTGTATACATGAAATTGCTACTCCCGATACTACAACACAAAATTGGACTACAGCCCAGCGACACGTCCATCTACTTGGGTGTCTTAATTTATTGTAAAACACGATGGAGGTCTAACTCTCTAGAAGGGGCTCACATGTGTCAACGCAGGCTCCACTATCATTTGCTGTCTTAAGGCAGCACCAACCAACGCCATGTGATTTTAATATCACTGACCCGTCTTGAACCTAATTTAAAATACTGCGTAGTCACAATGAAACGATGCGAAACCTATGCTGGAAAAAAACGAGCAAAAAAATATGATAATGATACCTCCGTACAAGGCCAACCAGCCATAGTAGTACTTATTACACCCTGCCGTCTTAGACTTTTCTGGACTAGTTTAACTCTTAACTGCATATTTTCCTTCCATTTCAGAAACTGAGACCACTAAAGAAAATAGCATTTAATTAAAATGTTGCCAAAATACATGGAAATGACAACAAACATATTAACTTTGTTTCAATAAAAAATACAAAAATAAAACTGTAATCTCGTAATGCCACAATGTTAATCATAGATCAGATAATACTAAATAGAGAGAGCATTAGTCAACAACGTGAACATTGAAGCCATTAAAAATTTTTGCTGGTGGCCATATTGGCACTATGAAAAATTCTTCACATTTTTCCTAGTTAGAAGTGTGTCCCTAGTGAAGTTACGCCTTAGGCCCGGGCCTAGTTATAAATCAGGCCCTGACCGCAACCCCATACTGTAAACATTTACGATTTATTTCTTGAGTTCTGCGTTCAGTTGTCTCGGGCACGCTTAAGGATGCTGCTTACTTCAGACCACTGACAAGAGCAAGGATAGAGAGTTACAGACTAAATTATATTAGATATGGCTCAGTAACTGTTGAACTTACATGTATGCCACCAATGGCATTTTTTCTTTCATCCTGGTGTGGCCTACATTGCTATAGGAACTTTTATGCTACTCTTATCAATACCTTGAAAACTGAGCAGGTATGTATTATCAGTATCAGAAACACTCCAAAATGCCTACTTGTAATTTTTTCTCCACATTTTAATTAATGTAAAAATATTTTCAGCACCTCAAAGCAGATAAAAGTTTTTTTATAAAACTGACATCATAAAAGGTGATTGAGCCCTGCAGAATACATTTAACATATTACTGCTTATCATCCAAAGTAGACAGCACCCTTAATGTAAAGTGATTTTAATAAACACTATTTCTAAAAAAATTTACACAGCAGCAGTGCGTATATTGATATATTCATACGGCGTAGAAAAAAAACATAAACACAGCACAGTGTGCATCACTTAGAAAGCAAATCGGTGGCGTTAATAGGATTTGTAAATGGGAGTTGGGGTTCCATCAGAAATGTGTAGTGCTTAGGTATGCACTTCTCTTACCTGAACTTTTTATATACCTCTGGTAAGAATATTAATATTTTTTAGGTAAAATTTGTTTAAATGTTTTCTACTTGTCTGTTCGGGTCAGAAGGGGTTATGCTTTGGAATGATTTTATTGCATTTGCTTGCTTTTCGCTGGGATGTTGTAATATTGTTTGTTGAAACGATAATGTATTAAAATAGGTACACGGTACCAAATGAAATTATTTCATGAAAGCGTATCTGTTACATTCATTTGGCATTAAAGAATAAATATTGACAGTAGTTCATACTTATTCCAGTGCTAGAGTTGTTTGCTTGGACATCATGAGATTGTTTGTTACAATATTATTAATGTAAATAAGCAGACACTTTCTGAATTAAATTGTACCCTGGAAGATCAGATTTGACATGTGTTTTATATATTTAAAGAAAACTTTTTTTTGTTTACTGGTATTCAAAATTTTGGGATTCCATGTGCGCATAATTGCCAAGGTAATCTTTAATGGTCTCGCAAAACAGCAGTCTAAATTCTTCAGTTGATGGTAAAAATTCATTACTGTGTTTTTTGTTCTTTTCAATATTTAAATTTCCTTGGTTTAAGAGAAAATTAACTACTTTATCCCTCTATTGTAAGGGAGGAACAGTGTCCGCCTCTTTTCATTCCCCTTCCTTCGTTTTCTCTGCTTCCAAGTATTAAAGCAAACGTAATTTGAAGAATACATTTTTTTTTACTAAAGGTTTTGCAGAGTCAGATTTGGTTGGCAACAATTTTGAGTGGTAATTTGGAGGCCATATGTGATCACTCACAATATGTGTTCTACTGTATTATTTTGAAATATTTTGTGATATACTGACCATGTGTCCACGAAGACTAGGATTTGTTCAATAATGTTTATTTACATCTCATTTAAGTGTCACTTCAGACAGGGTTAGTGAGTTTTTCTCTTTCCTTTGTAGCATGAACTGATGGAGATTGTTTTATTAAGTTTTGAGTAACAACATAGGAAATAGTATTTAATTGTTGAGGCATAGTAATTTGTAAACGGAACAGTTTTTTTTACCCGCCATGGTGGGTGAATGTTGCCATATTGCAGAAAAGCCCACAATAAAAAAAATGGATGAAAGGCCAGTAAGCTATAATCAACAGACAAGAAAGGTGAAACTGAAAAATCCAGATTAGTCGAACATGTCCGGGAAAACAGTAGTAGAATACTGTGGTAAGATGCTAAACCAATTACACTTAAGGCAAACCCGACAAAAAGGATAATGAAAATCAGATTTTATCAACAAGTTGTCACGGGACTACAATGTTATACACGAGGCTTCATATCATCACCAATAAAAAGCCACCAATTTTCACATGGCTAAGATGAACTTATGTTGGAAATGCAAGTTTGCAGAAAGTTTTGTGGGCTACATAATTCTATCATCAAATTTTTTTAATGATGCATAATAATGAAAGAATATTTCAGTTTTCATGTGTTAAATTCACTTCTAACTTGCGTGTGTGATGTACAGATAAACTAAGTTAAACAAACATGCTTGCATATACCGAAACAAACATGGTTTGAATTCGGCTACGACAGTGCTATACAATCACTTCTGAATTGTCACTTTGATATAAGAACCAAAATTTTAGGGTTGAATTAACAATGCATTTACATGTTACAGTGGCATAGGTAATTTAATTCAGTATTGCATACAATAACCGTTAACGCTACATGCCGACTGTTCATGTTGAATTGTGATTCAGACTTTCTTGTAATGAGTTTTATCAGTCTTAACTCAATGGTGGAAATAAAACTTCATGTACATCTATTGCAGCTGTAATGATCTTGATTCAGGACATCTTGAAATATAAATAAGAATCAGCCAACATGAAATTGATGAACACCTTATTGATGTGATGAGGGCCCAGCATATTCCACTCTTATTTATGTGTGTTAAAAATACAAAATATATTAAATTTGTTTTTATATGTGTCAGGTCATAGCCTACAACATTGTTATACACTGTTATTTTTTTCGGTTTGGTGTGTGTCAGTTGGTTATAGTGGTGTGCATAAAACCGTAAAGTGCAAATTTTGACTTTTACGACTCATTAAGCAAAAGCTATGAGAGATACACAAATGTCCTAAGAGGAAGATTTAGTCAAAATTTATGTCTAAAATAAGAAAAAAAATATCTGGTAGATAAATAAAAATAATAAAAGATGTTGAAAACTGAGGTGAACTGCCCCCTCAAGACTATAAATATGTTTACCTCTGTGAAGTATGTACTTTGAACAGAACAGCATTTAAATTTCCCAAGTTGCAAACCCATGGATTTGAAGTTGGCAGCATTTATCCAGTAGCACTTACCAAGAGTTTGGCAACTGTAGACTTCTACAGGGAGCCAGTCTCTCAGAAAATATGGTGGTGAGAAGTACTATCGAGCACCCTCACTGTACGTTGTTGTTTCAGTGGCTCAACACTATTTACTGCTAGTACGTACATAGTCCTATTATTCTTCGTACAACATAATCCATACATGGAGTTTTTGAGTTGTCATACTTCACCAAAAGATTTCTTTCACGTGTCATGTGGTGGTTGCATGTAGATATCTTCTACTAAAATAATCATGGAAATAAGCTGATTGAACATACTTGTTTGTCTTTAAATATTTTACTACCGAAGCTAGCAGTAGTCTTAAGATAAAATATTTTATGATCTGAGGATATGTTTCATCAAGTCTGTTCCAGGTCTTTGCTCACAACCTTTAACTACTAATTTTGCTATGTTTTCCTGGTTATAACACTACCTTCATTTTGTCCCTAAAACTGTTTTGTAATAAATAGGAAACTACCCTCTTATAATGTTTTCCCATCTGACGGGCTCTCGAAGTTCTGTTATCTTTACTGACTGAGGTTTTGTAAGGGTATGGTAGTAAATAACATACAGTCTTCCTTTAGTCAGCAGATATTTTTGTCCCTTATATTAAACTAGTCCAGGAGTACACCAGTGTCTAGTGGCCACATGTGGTGTTGTGTCCAGTAACTGATTTCAGAGCAAAAATTTTGCTAAAGTGTTTTTTTTTTTTTTTTTGGGGGCTAACATTTGTTTGTATCGAAGGTAAAGCACACAAAAACAATATAGATAGGCTACGAAGGAGACTGAGAAATATTCTGTTGAACATATTCCAGTATTTTTCATATTCGTACTATTAACGCAATTAAGGAAGCTTTCAAAGTAACCGGCTGTTCAAGTGAATCATTTAAGCTTTAGGAAGAGACAACCTCAACATGGTACTTTTAACTAACCTGCATAGTTGAAACTGAAAATGAAAGCTAAACAAAATTCCCCTGAATAAAAATAAGGCCATTATCTATTGTTTCTGCTCCTTATGCTGTAGTTATTTTTTGTTTAAGTAGGTATGCATTATTATTAAACATTCTTAAAATGAATTATATTAAAATGTTATACAAACTACTCATCCAGTTTGTTTGCAGGGTTTTTACTCGGTCTTCTATTTTTTTTTCCGAGACAAAATATTACCTGGTTTCTGCTAACTAATTCATTGACTAGAATTCATTTAAGTATATAATTAGCTTCAACTTAATGTTTTTATCTTTAAAGAACAATGTAATTAGAGTAAAACGAATTTAAACAATACTGAAAGACAAATTTAACTGCTCGTTTTGGGTTTACAAATAAGTGTCACAAAAGTAGTGGAAATGAGGGATTGTTTTCATCATGGCCAAACTTTCGTACTCTTTTGATTCATAAAATTCATCCCACTTTAAATGTAATTTCAGCATAAGTTTATAATGACAAAACAGCCAGATTTTCCAGTTTCTTCTGGCATTTGGTTTTCCATCATCAATTTCATAGTCATCAACATTGTACATCTCCTGAACATCGTTACCTGGCTGCGATCTGGCAACAGCATGCGCCATAAGCCCTGTACTGCAGTCTAAGTTTGGGATGCTCTATACGCACCGTGTTACTTACTGTTTTTCTGTGAAAATGTACCCTTGGAGGCCATGTTTATGTGGGAACACGCAACACAAGCACAAGAGAACACTACTGAAAAATTCAAAAACATGACACTGGAAGGACGTAGTTAAAGATGCATTGCAAAACACTTAAAAAAGTAAAATTAATGTAAATTATGTTTTAGTAGTGTGTCCCTAATAATTTATAGAACAAAAGGAAGCTTCTGTAGGTATGTTAATTGTAAGATAATGAAAAAATAATAAAAAGAAAAACATAAATACTAAAAAGACAATTTTATCAATTCCTGTAGTGGAGAGTCATGCACACACATACAACACAGTGGTGCATTCCTATATGTCTCGGCTGTGCGTTGCCTGCACTACGTGGGAGAGGTTAAGGAGTCCTCGGGTGCAGTGCAGCAGATGGGCTTGTGTGGAGGTTGTGGGTGGCACACGTTATATTCAGCATGACATTTCATTGTGTAAAAGTTAAAAATTTGATTTGCACTGTCACTTTACATGGTCGCAACATAAGTAGGCATTTTTTGTTTATATCAGACATCCTTTGTCAGTACTGATTGTAATTACAGTGACCTGCAATGCTCGTGCACATAATGTTATGTTCACAACTATGCGAGTCTGCACGTACACTCCACATAAAAAGTCGCAGCAAGACTTCAGCTGGCTATAAGTACTGCTTTTCAAAAGTACATTTAATTTATTTAGTGTGTTGCATATAATAGTAGTGAATATTTTTCACTGTTAGATGTTTGAGAAACATATATACAGCAGTAGAGTATTTAATAGTGTGTAAAATGACTTTGTAAGAAAACATGTCATGTAGGAATTTTTCAGTCTAAATGCTATTGCAATATTAGACGATAATACAGTGGCCAGTGGATTAGTTACGTAACAATTAGTGTGAGACGATCCATATTTCAATTGACTGCCATGTTATGGTGAGACTCATGAAAAAACGTATTACCTTTCTAGCAGTCGTAGACAGATAGTCCAATTTTAGCTGTCCATTTCATCACACTCAAAATCTGTTATAGTAAAACTTGCCTAGAATAAACCCTCAAAACAGAAGCATACACAAATTGAAAAAATTATATGGTTCCATTACATTTACAGGGAGTTCAAAAATTCTGTGCCTAAAGTAATAGGGAAGATGGAGACAAATACAAATACATTTTGCCAGATAACCATATGTCTGAAACAAATAGTTTAGGAGTAACGAGTATTCAGGGGTATCGGGTGTGATTGAGAAGACACCAATGGTAATTGTTTACAGTACTGTACTTTATTTTTTTGATCAATGTTAACAATAATTGTTCAAATTGAGCACCATTAACCTCAGCGTAAGGTTGGAATCGACGTAGCAAGGAGTCCCGTGTTCGCTGGAAGATGCGTGGTATGTGTTGCGTGGATTCTTGCGGCAGCCCCACACATCCAACTAATTCCTCCTCCAAGTTGACAGGGTTGAAATACACTTCAGTTTTCATGTAGCTTCAGAGAAAGATGTTCAATGGGGTGAGGTCCAGTGATTGTGCGGGCCATTGTACAGGTCCTCTGCGGTCCATCCACTGATTATCGAAAGAATTGGTAAGTGCTGCACGAACCGGTTCTTCCAAGTGCGCTGGGACCCCACCTTGCTGAAACCACATTCTCCCTCTGAAATGTATGGGTACGTCCTCCAATTAAATCGACTCAATAAATGAAGTACCGTAAACTATTTGTTTCCAGCACATGGTTACTTGGCCAAATTTATTTGTATTTGTCTCCTTCAACTTCCTTATTACTTTGGGCATTGAATTTTTGAACACTCTGTATTGTGTATAGTACCCTGCTTAAAATAAAAACCTACATTAATAGGAAACATAATTTTAAAACGGAATGTATCATATTTGTAAACATCACAGTTGCTCATAATTGCTTGTGTACTACGTATATTTGTTACATCCATGTGGCCAGGCATATAGTGCAAATTACACTCGAGTATTTTATTTCAGTGTTCACATCTTTTCACTGCTCACTGCTAATTTTCACTTAACAAGGGAGGGTTGGCAACAGTGTGTTTGATGTCTCAGATGACAGGAGCAGGTAGTTGTTTCTGGTAGTCAAGAAGTAACACAATTTAGTTCTAGCTGATGGAAGTAAAACTAGAAAAAAAGAAGGTCCTATTCTGTCTAGTCAGCGGGATAGTTCACTTCCTTCAGTGTTGCGACAAGATTAGTACAACGCTATGCATTAATCCATGAAAAGATATTTAAATATAGATAAAGAAATAAAGTCAGTTTTCCTCAGGGCATGCAGCTAAATGAGGTAAACCAGGTAGATGCCAGATCTAGCCTCGTCCTTGTCATTTCACCGGCCGTGCACTGGGGAACAGTGGTGCATTATGTTTGGTAGTATAGGCACAAGTGGATGTGCAGCAACAATGAGCAATTATGAAAATTATTCAAAAGTACTGAATACTCTCATTGAAGTTTGACGTATGCTCTTAAGACAAAACATAAGTTATGTAAATAGCCAGAAATAAGTCCAAATGTACCTGTCGATAAGCTTGTATGCAGTAAAGAAGATATTTTGATTTGTTGACTGATGCCGAGAAGAATTAAGTTGAGAGACTCAAACATATGCGACTATGGAGGAAAATTATTTGAGAGTATTATTTTTAACAACTATATTTTGTGTTATATTTTGTGTATATATAAAGCTTCCATGAGGTGAGCGAGGTTGAAGTGGAGCAGCGACATATTCGAATTGGTGACATGAGAGTACTCCGAGAAAACCCAACCATCTACATCAACTTCCTCCGTTTTTCGACCTGCAATGAATCCGAGCAAGTAATTGTTATATCCTCTTATGCTGTATCCAGTACAAATATCGTTTGATCAGAGTGTATGTGCCAAAAATTACTTCTATCATTATCAATAATAGCATAGCAGCTTATGGAAACGCATATATACTGCATAATTGGATAGTTAAGCTATTGTAATAGTGCAAACTTTACATTAGTTGAAAAAAATATTACATGCAGCATGTCAAACAAGGTTATAAAGCGACAGTTACTATTTATCAACAAGTTACAACTGAAATTATACCTTAAAAACTACACCTGAAATGTTTTTTATAATGGTTTTATGTAACTAAATTTAAATAGACGAAATCAAAACGCTGCCACAAAGTTATACATGTTCACACACACATTTTTTAAGAAATCATGTTTACCTTTTCATACATTTGCCTAGACACATGTATATATCATGAACTATTCAGCCGTTAGAAAAGGACTGCAGTAAATATCAGTGCAGAGAGAGAACTCACTATGTTCTATAAAGTATGTAGTAACATGGGCAATCAAATGCATATTCTTAAAAATATTTCAACAATACTGATTGTCTAGGAACCATTCACATCACAATCTGTGCCATAGCTGCAAATTTCTACATAAACAAGTGATGGTTGGCAACTGTCTGCCATCAAAAACAGGAGCCGCAATGCAATGATTTAATGACTTGAGACAGTGTGGAAAATTGGCTCATCTTTTGGAAATTTAAAACAATCAAATCCCAGTGATAGTGTACGTATGGACTGCCCTATTGAAGCGTAACACACCAAATGGTTATACAGATGCTTCTTACTATATTGTCTGTAGATATCTAGATGTGATACATTTTTGGGTTTACTTATTTTAAGAGGGGCGTGGTACATAATTCAATGCTAAAAGCATTAATCTAGAACTGTAGGTTTCTTGAAGCCAATTTATGAAAATTGAACAATAGCAATCCTAGACAATAGATTTAGCCAACGTTTTAAACAAAATTGTTTCCAGTGTTACGAACTTCTGAGGTACAATCTCTGACTGCGGAACCTTATGCAGTTAACTGGGGCGCAAGAGTTCACGTGTAACAAATTAGTAATTTTGGATATATATTTACTCATAAAGTTGGCAAATACCATTATGTAGGACGGTTTTAGAGTATTTTATACATATTGGCTTCGAAAATAGCGTACAAATCAATTGATGTTTTCAGCGTTTATTAATGTACCACTCACTCTTTTAAGAGCACGCAGCTTTAATCAAACCTAACTATACGCAGTGTATGTATATTTTGATAACAAGAAAGGAGGGCCTGATATTGTTATCTATGTTATCTGTTACCATCAAGTAAAAAAATTTAAAAAGATAAATTTTAAAGCAATGGAATCATTCTGTCATAGATGTTTACATGACTATGGCGAAAATACAACATTGCCATGATCACGTTATGATCCGTGTTGCACGCTCAGCCATACACAACTGCATTCACCACAGTATTTTTTCACCTGTCTGGCAGAAATCAGAATACATTTATAGTTTTGATATTATTCATGCTTCCTGACCATATGCCACTGTCTGGTTGAAAACAGTAGTATGTGAAAGCAGCCTAATTGTTATCAGGTTGTAAAGATTGACAGACGTCCTCGACTATTCTTCATAGCATTTTGTATACATTTATGTATTTGCAGAATATTGTTAATAGGTTTTTGACTAACTAACTTATTTTTATTTTAAACATGGTCTCCATCAGGTCTGCTTCTGTAACTAAATTTTAGGTTGCTAGCGGTAATGTTTAAATCCTATTGTAAATACCTAGCATGAATTTATTAATGTTGTTGGAATATTTCATTGCATTATTCAAAAATAATTTTTCCCCTTCCAGTTTATAGGTACCGTGTTGGGCCCCAAATTGATTGAGTTTAACTATTTGAAACTAAAGGAATGGTTAGTTTTTGATAGGTTTTACAAGTTACTAATGGTTAGTTTTTGATAGGTTTTACAAGTTACTAATGGTTTGTTTTTACCTGCACAGTAATTTGTAGAGGAAGGAATAATTCGCGAGTTCAGTGACCGGCGTGTTATAATGCACTGTCCTATGCATACTCAAGCCCATCCATTCGTTCATTCTGTGTTGTTCCAGCGAGTAGCAGCTAGTGGGCAAATGGCCGGGGCTCGAGTATAAATAGGACAATGGGTTCTAACATGAATGTCGTTGAATTCGCGAAATATTCCTTTCCCTAGTAATTTGTCAATACTTGCAAGCATTGTAGATTTGTTAGTGCTGCAGTTGTTAAGACAGACTGTTATCCCTCAATGGTTTGTTTTGGTACATGGTAGATACAGTTGTTCACTCTGGATATTTACCTTTTGTAGGCAACACTGTCAACGTGATCAGTACATGTTTTACACTGCCACATATCATATACGTGTGTATGTGCAGCATGCATGTAGTAGTGGAACTACTGAATATTATTGTTCTTACCCTAAAGTTTGAATTTCATGTAACTGACAGGTTTTATTCCTGGCATGTGTAGAGTTGCTGATTTTTCAGATAATTTCTTTGTGTGCTCACAATACTCTCCTTGTTAGCTGGTACGTACGCATATGAATATTCTTTCCTGCTTTGCTTCAACACTGCATTTTATCATATGTTCAGTATGTTATATTTTCTAACTGAAGCAGTTATTCGTTTACATTTATCATTACATATTTTGAATTTGTGAAATGTGTGTCATTTGATGTGTATTAAAATTGTTTATTATGGGTTTTATAAACTCTGTGCCTTAGAAATTAGATTTGGGTAGTGACTTGCTTCTTTATTAATTTAAGTGCAACATATGTCCTGTTTTTTTTTTTCTAGAATGTTAAAATTTGCGTTAGTGGGAATTGGTTGATGACAACACGTGTGTAATTATCACCCAAGATATTAACTTAACTTTCAGATCCTTACCTAGAATTTAAATATATTTTGCCTGAAAATTTTGTCCCTCCAATTATTTTGAAATACAGTATGTTATGCAGATAGTAGTCCTGACAGCAAATCATGCTAGAAATTGGATTTCAACTTCATGATCTATACAGTTTTATTGTACGTTGCAGTATCAGCTGGTAAACTTAGACAATGGTTGTCCACACATTGTTTATTAAAATGTTGCAAGGCAAGACCTGGATTTTTACTGTTAAACAATATTGTCAGAAAATATTCAGCATAAACAACTGCACTGGAAATTATTTCTTCTGTGAATTAGTACAGTAGTGTGGCATTACTTCTACTCCATGATCACAGACATTGTAGGCCTAGGGAACATTAGGCACAATCCTATCCCACGCTCTTGGTGGTAGGTAGGTAAAGATACTGAATAAAAACTTTTTTTATATTTTAGGTGTTTCAAATGAAAGATGACGTAAAGTTCAAGTTACACTTTTTTTTTTGTTGTTTTCAAATAATATTACAACCAAGCTCTTGCAGTCCTGCAACATCTTTCCCAATTATTACGATCCTATATAGGGTGGAATTCTGGGGAAAAAAAGTTAGCTCGCCAATTTGGTGCCCTGATGCCCTCTTGCGCTGTTGGAAAAAAAATTTTATAGATTTGAATATTGAGAGTCTGAATCATGTGTAAAGATTTAACCGCTGGCTTTGCCGATGCAAGCAATGTTGGCATTCTTTACTTTTTCAGACAGGTTTTCGTCGTGAATGGGCTTGACAACGGCTGGGCTTAAACTGGCAGGACCAAGGAGTAGCAGAGACTTTTTTCGTAGGCTGGCAGAGTCATGTCGCCTAGCCTTGTCCAATCAGGACATTGTGTGATCCGATGACAGCCATTGTAACAATAACAAACAAAAGAATAAGTTTCTCCGACTGTGAGAACAGAAGTAGTGACTTGCAGTTTAGCCCAACATTGCCCCTAACAACAAATGTAAACAGACTCTTAAAAAAAGCAAAATATTACCTGAAACTGATAATGGCGATTTAAATAACAGTGTAAAACAATTAGTAAATAAATAAATATATTACATAAATAATTGCAATATTACAGTAATTTATTAATGTTTAACAATTTATTTATTAGTATTTTTTTCTGTTTGCTTAAATATTATGTATGGAATTTGTTGTGGCTCAAAGTACAACGTACACCCTAGTACACTGTACCAGATTCTTAGATACAAAGGATTTCAAAATAATTATACCATCTTACCTCCGTAAAATAAAAGTATATTGAAATCATGCACTTTAAAATTTATTATTAAAAGTGTTAGTTGTTTTAAATCACAAAAAAGAATATTGTATCAAATTTCATTTTCCATCTGTTTTATGATGAGCACTTAGTTGAAGCTTGACCATTATAAACCGGCTGACATCTA
This sequence comes from Medauroidea extradentata, assembly GCA_003012365.1. Classification (NCBI taxonomy): domain Eukaryota; kingdom Metazoa; phylum Arthropoda; class Insecta; order Phasmatodea; family Phasmatidae; genus Medauroidea; species Medauroidea extradentata. The sequence continues at coordinate 43,104 of PNEQ01004839.1, forward strand.
GTGAGTAATAGTGTATGAAAAATTAGCTGTACCAGTAGGTGCTGCTGCCAGGATATGAACTGAGGAATTACGCCCACAAGCTACAGATAGAGTGAGCAGTGAGCACAGTCCGACGTGTTCATATGTCGGATGTTACGGGGGCAGTTCACCCAACATTTTGATTAATTTAATAACGGTTATATTTTGCGAGACATAGTTTATTACGTAGACATACACTGTGGCTAATTTTTACTGTCATGAAAATTTTTTTAGCTTTCATAGTTTTTTGTAAAATTACATGTCAGTCTAACTTTGCATTAAATGGTTCTATGCTAGAATGAAAAACTAACTGACATACCGAAATGAAATAACTCACACTGAAGAACAGTATTACAAGCTATGTCAAGACTGGTACTACATTGAACTTTATTTTATATTTATAAAAAATTTTAGTAAAATTTTTAATTTTAAATTTGTAGTTTTATTTTAAATTGAAAATAAGGTTCAAAGCAGTTGTTTTTTTACATATAGCTTGGCATAACAATTAGCATTGTTCTGCACTGTGAATTATTTCATTTTGGTATGTCAGTTGGTTTTCCTTTCTAACATAAAACCGTTTTACGCAAATTTGGACTTGGACATGCCATTATACAAAAACTGTGAAATCTAAAATATTTTCATTACAGAAAAAAATAGTCAACAGTGTACATCTGCATGACAAACCATATCTCACGCAAATATAAAAATTATCAAAACAGTTAACGTTTTTGGTTAACCGTCCCTTTAAGTTTCCAATTAGAGGTGAAGTTTCTACTACTGCATGTGCCAACATTCCTAGACAGAGAGTATAGAACTGCTGTGCACATTACAGCATTGCAACAGTGCAATCATGCACAATAGAGTAGAGATTCTGTGCTCAGTGAAATATAAATTACAAGTGCATTCATGAGAATCTTGCAAATGTTAACATATTATGAAAATATTTTTACGTGAAAGTGGGTGTACATTTGCACTTACAACACTGGCCGCTGCTAGGAGTCAGAATTTACAAGTATTGTACGGTTTTCTTAAATTGCAAACATTTTTTTTTTTTTAAGTTCTGTTGTCAACGTACTTTAAGGTACTTTCTAATGTGCCCTTACATCACTACATTCACTGTAGCATAAATGGGGAAAATGTTTGTTGAAGTATTCATGTGTGAAAGTAATTTTTTGATAGTTACTGTGCAAGATTTAAACTTCATAGTATTAATGTAATTGCTTATTTGGATTGTAAGCCAAGATCTTTTTGAATTTATGGGATTAAGTGTACATCTCAGTTTATTCTGAAGGTGTATGTGAAATATTTGTAGTATATGTGCCATCACGTTTATGAAACTCTCTCAACTTGTTCAGAATTTGAGTTCTTGTAAATATAAATTGCAAATTTCAACCGTGTTGATAGTTTGCACTGATTGCAGTCAGTGTGATAAGCACAAATGTAGTAGTACCTTTTCACTTTTATATGTGAAAAATCTCGTACTAGAGAAATGGTTGCAGTTTATAGTCAAAATTTTTTTGCCTTTTGTGTCAGGAGAGAATGGATATTGTGATGTAAGATGCTAAAGTATGTTGTGCAGTTTGATTTGAGCTGGTGGTTTTCATGTCAACAAATTGAATTTCCTTTCATGATTAATTTCAGTTTGGTGCATGTGATTGTCGTAATTATTTCATGCTGTTTTATTTAATCTGTTTATTTCAACTGACTTAGTAAGGCCTGTCCTAGTAAGAGTGTGTACAAGCATCCATGTTAATGCATATGCTTAAAATATTTTATTAGTTACCACATTTGCTCGCGTACCTTACACACTCTATATTTTCATGTCTGAATTTGTGGTAAAATACTTTTTGGAGCATGTAAGTGGTTCTTGGTCATGGGAGCATAAAAGTGGTTCCTTGCCTTGGGAGCCTAATTATGGTTTCTTGCTCGGAATTATAAAAATAGTTCTTTGTCTCTGGCCGCTTATCTTATGGACCACATGTTTTGAACTCAGAGATCATAACAAAATGTGCGTACCTAAGTTATGCGAGTAAATAAGGTATACATGTAATGGCTGTTTTAATGACTTCGTAAAATTGTAATCCAGAATTACTTTCTATGGTTTTCTTGTTGGCCAGTGACTGGAAATACGGTAATATGATAGAAACATTAATTCATAAGAAGGAAATCAATCTTTGAAAGGATGTTAAGTTTTTAAAGACTTATAAACTCTCACACAAAATAAAATTGCACAGAAAACATTAATAGGAACAAATGTTCAGCATTGCATAGCTGTCCCACATTGTGTTAACAGATCAGCAGCTGCTTGTTCGTACAGCAGAGATCTGCTATATGTTGTTTGCATGTGAGGGAAGTGAGAAAAATGTTTTGGAGATACCCTGTTATGTTTATATTTTAATGCTTCATTTAAAAATGGATGGATTAAAGAAATACATAATTGAATAATCTGAAAGTATATTTTCTGATTGCACGTGTTCTTGTTAGCGGTTTTTCTCTGAGAGTTTTGATGTATGTTATGTGAATAAACTTTATGTTTAGTTATTTATTATTTTTGTTTCATTTAGACCAGTGCACATTTTAAATAAATTTTACACTAATAACAGTTGAGTTCCTGGAAAAAACTAATTTTAGTAAAATAATTTAGGTGCAATATTTTTCAACACTGTTTATGTTTGTGCCATGCTCTGTGAAATAGAAATGTCTGATTACAAAATGTTAGTTGCATATTCTTTGTCCAGCTATATGTTCTGATCCATTTAAGGCCATGGGTACTTGTTATCACTTTTTTTACTAAGATTTTTATAACAGACCTCATCCACCTGACTTACTAAGGTGGGGTCTCATCCTGCACGTACAATAATTTTTTTTTTCTTTTTTTTTTTTTTTTTTGCTATT